>JAWZYU010000679.1:0-87000 GCA_038380435.1 Ryuthela nishihirai
AGAAAGAATCTATGGAGAGGGTGACCTAAAGATTTAAACTGTTTTTTAGAGTGAGGACACTATAGATGCTTACACAGTGGCTGGTTTTGTCCCTTTAGGCTGTGCACGTATGTTGCCCGTATACGACATCTAAAGATCTCAGAAAGATGCGGTGAGCAGCAGAATTGCAGTAACTCAACTGCGTGATCCATACAAAGATCAGAAATAATTACTGTACGAGCAAACTCGTTTTCTCCCCACGACTACAACCTTGATTTTAAAGGTCTTCCAGATTTCTGCATAGCCCTTGGCCAATTCTGCTGTGTACTTATCTTAACAATGTCAGGCAACTTATACGTCCCTCCCTTATCAACAAGAGGTGAAACTGTATGCTACTACATTACTTTGTTCATCAGCTATTTCCCCTCCAACTTTCAAATCGCCCATATAAAAAAAGCATCTCTCAACTCTTTAAGGCTCCACACTCAACTCTTTAAGGCTCCACACTCAATAAAATTAAGAAAATTTTTATTTCCATTTTTTGCAACCATGACATATTTTTTTCTTTACAACATTACACATTCTTTTAGGCTGCAGCCTTTTAGGTGAAGTTAAACAGGCACATATTTTTTTTTTCACATCACATGGCAATTTTTGAATTTTACGACACATCGCGTTTACAAGAAACTCTTTTTTTATACTATTTAAAACATTTTCATCATTAGAAAAAATACCATGATGAAAATCAAACATTTCATCATTATCAAAAATTTCATCAAACATTTTTTCATCAAACGTTTCATCGTGGTCAAAACTTGTCATATCACTTGATAAATCTAACATTGGAATCCCTGTAACTTCAGATCCTGTAACTTTAGAGACTTTTATAACTTCAGGAACTTTTCTTGTAACTTCAGAAAATTCTCCTGTAACTTCAGGTCCTGTAACTTCAGAGACTGTAACTTCGGAGACTGTAACTTCAGAGACTGTAACTTCAGGGACTGTAACTTCAGGGACTGTAACTTCAGAAAATTCTCCTGTAACTTCAGGGACTTCTTCTTGAGTCCTTGGAACTCTTAACAATGGATCAATCACGCTTAACACTGGTTCAATCACTTCATCGTCAATGGAAATGCTTAACCACACGTCATCACTTTGACGCACATGACAAATCTCACCTCGATAAAGTCTTCTGTCTAATTTAATATTTTCAAAATATATATAATCATCAGGAGATCCAATTGATTTACTTATATCACTAGGATCGTAGTCGAGAAAAGAACATTTTAGACACATAAAATTTTGACGAATATAGAATGTCTCACCACGATAAATTTTACCATCTCCATGAAAAGTTGTTAAGTTTATAAAATCTCCATGAAAAGTTGTTAAGTCTATAAAATCTCCATGAAAAGTTGTTAAATCTATAAACTCATTATCAGGTTCCATATTTAATACAAACTAACTAAAGAACACGAAACCTTTATAGTTTGCGCGTTCCCATAGATTACATCATGCGCGTCCTCATACGCCAACTTCCTTGGCTTTGTGCCAAACATCTGCTAATGCGAGGCCATTACTCCAAGGACTTTTAATAACCTAACCTTCAGAAACTAAGTCGCCTAACTCTAAAAAACAACACAGTTAAAGTTTAAAGCTACATAAAGAATTTCACAGCCATTTATTCCTTGTTTTCTTTGTAAAAAAATTTATCAATATGTTATTTAACTTATATTTTAACGCATATAAATAAGAATAAAATGGCATAATAAACAATAAAAATGAATCAAAAACCAGTTTCAAAACTGGTAGACATTTGTCTCGTTAACATCGTTCAAAATATCAGAGAAGATATAGATTTCCACAATGAAAATTTTAAAAAGAATCCACTTGATTTTTTAATATTACGTAAGAAACTTTTCATATTACACAATAGGTTCTACATAATTGGATTAACAGAAAATAGGCTAATTCATGAGAGGCTAATTCATGCTTGCAATAGCAAGCCTTCTTTTAGTAATACACAGAGGTGATTAATGATTTAGCTTCCCCCTAAGAATTAAAGTGCAATTATTGAAACTTATGTAACTAATATTACGAAGGTGTCTGGTCATGGCTAGGTGGGCATTCCAAACGGTTAATTCTACTCCCTTGTACTGACGATCATTGGTGGCTGTTGGCCACACAGTTGGCTAAACTTATCCACAGGAAGTAGATGAAATTACTACTGCTCAGAGCTGTTTCGGTTACCACTTGGATGGCTGAAATTCTGTTTATGAGCATCTAAAAAACCAGAGCTATCCTCAAAAAAAGGTCAGTTCTCGTGATAACTATGGGGGTATCAGCCTACTCTTTATTCCAGGTTCTTTCCGTGCAGAATTAAGAATCTGGTTGACAGGCAATTATGTGACAATGTGGATCACTTAGGCAGAGAGTTTAGACATTTGGTTGCTAGCTTTGTTGATTTTCAAACTTTCGATTCTGCTAATTTATGGTTGATTGGTATACCTGTCAAGTAATCTCTTTATAATAACACAGAGTTGGTAAGGCTTGTAGCAATTGGCATTACTTCTAGTGTTCGACAAGGGTGCGTCTCCCTTTTCTCTTTACTTGATGTGACTGGTAGTAGGGTATAAACAGAGACTTGATGAAAATTGGTCGGCTATGATTCAGTGGCTGCAATCTTGAACAGTTACCTTGGGATCTATGTAACCGGTGCAGCATGAAATTAACAGACGAATAGGTAGCCGAGATTTTTAAGAATCTATAGAGATTGTGGAGAAATAGGCATACACATAGACTGTAGTTTGGTTCTTTCTAGGGTTATGGTAGCTTGGACGTAAACAACGGGCTTTTGTTTCCAGATGCTTACAGAGTATCTTGGGTATTAGATAGTTAACGATGAGGCAAAGGAGTCTGCAAACCTCCTTTAAGCAGCATATTGTACAGAAAGAGAGACTACGCTAGTCATGTTACCCATATGAATAATTGGCGGTTATGAACGCCTAAAGGCCTCAGGGGGAAACCTAGGATGCGGTGACAAACAGGACCTTGTTAAAATTAGTGTGCAGTGGCCGGATGCATCTCAAAACAGATTGGAGAACTGCGAAGTTGGACCTCCATAGCCCATGGCTGCTTGAAGATAAAGTCCTATTTAGATAATCAGTGTTAATTATGATGGGTTACACTAAATAGTCCTTTAAACATACCTTAAAAACCCCAAATATGCAAATTCTTAAATCTTTATAACGCATGTTTTACTTTTTTTACAGAGTTATATAGCGATGAAATTTTTCTTCAACTACAGAAACAAATAGATTATACTCCCGATTTAATTTTCAATAATCAATTAACATATTTTGTAATTAAAAATTTAACAAATAAATGTAAACCTTGCAAAAGTTTTAATATGGATACATGTTTAAAATGCTTCGAGAATTACCAAACATTTATCAAAAAATTAGAAACATTTCAAGTAGGTTATTAATTTTTATACTTAAAAATAATTTTTTTCCTATTTTATAACCTATTCCCTTTATAATTTTCTTCTTTACAGAATCTACAAGTTCTAAAATTTACTCATTATGATCCGTATGGTAAAATTCAACTGAATCACAACAATTTAATCTTTATAGATCTTAGTTTTATGAATACACATGATTTAATACTTAATTGTCCAAATTTAAAAGTTTTAATTCTTTCTTCAAATTGGAACTTCAATGACGATATGCTCTTACAATTACCTAAAAGCTTATTGTATATAGCTTTGTATAATACAAAAGTGTCACAAGAAGGAATTTTTTCGTTATTAAAAAATAAACCTTCAAATAGTAAACCTATTTATATTGCATATGATATGGACTTTACCAAGTTATTAAATCAAAGTGTAGCTTGAAAAATTTAAAACTTACATCGTTTAATATTCATGAAGTCTCTCAAACCTTTTATCAAATAAATAATTACCTACCAGATCTAACAATATTGAAATGTAGTGTGGCAATTAATGTTTACCATTTATTGCCAGAAAATCTGGAAGAATTAAAATTAATAATTTATTCCGAAGATGATTTAAAAAAATTTTATTTACAATATTTATCAAGCAAAAAGCATAATATTAAAGTGTTAAACTTTCGCAATGACAACGTCAACAACATCATTAATATTTCACTAGCAGTTTTATCAGACATATTAAAATGTTGTCCGGCAATAAAAAAATTAAGCATTAAAAATATTGCCTTTTATGGTAAAGCTAAAAAATCATACGATTTAGAATCTTTAGAGTACTCTAATTTAAATAGAGATTCAGATTCAGAGTATAATTTAAATCAGTTACAGAGTATGGCGAAAAACATTCGTGATTTAAGAGTGGTTGGTCACAAAATTACTAAAATAACAGAAATATTTTCCACATTAAAAAATTTAACATTACAATGTAATATTGAAAATAAATGTCTAGTGGACATATTAAAATTGCCGCATTTAACGTCTTTCAAAATTATTGGCTCTAATATGCAAGTTATAGAAGCATATGCAGAAAAATATATTAAATATCACAATTTAAATATATATTTTAAACATGCATATTTTTATTATAAAGAAGGAGCATATTTTCAGTTTTTGCCTCAACATATCTGTAATTTTATTAAGTCATGGTATAAATAAATTTGTCTCGAATCTTATTAGTCATACTTTTAAAGACTTGCCATTCACGTTAGTAACAAAAAGACACACTGTCTGACCTCCATAAATAATTACTATCACACCCTAGTGCCTGTTAAGAATGCTTATAATCTCTCAATGCTTGACTATTCATTATCCCCCCAAAAATAAACTAGTTACAAGGTTCATTAATTACCTTCACACACCATTAAATAACGCACGTCCCAAGAACAAGTCACACAAGACTTTGATATGAATCAGTTAGCTTAAGAAAAACCAAAAATCCCCCTCTAACACAATTTACTAAAGTTAACTAAGTAAGAAATTAAAAAACATGATTATTAAAACATTGCATAAATTAGCATTTGAAAGTATAACCTTCCAAGACATGCAAGAGCAGAACCTACTCTGTATTTAGTAAGTAAATTTAGTGCTTATTTACTTCAATACTTATTTAGTTTAATGCTTATTTAGCAACTAAATCTCACAACATTATCTTACTAAAAGCCCAATATAGAAATCATGCCAAATATATTAATCATTTAAATGTTCTAGAGATACACCAATGCAGATCTTTTAACACACGTAGCTAATTACTGACTAAATTAGACGTTAGAGGAACACCTATTAGTACAGAAGAAAGTATATTGCTATATGAAATTAAAAATTCTTTGGAAAGTAGCCATTTTTAGAAACCTGCGCTTCCTGCTATTTCCGTTAATTCCTGCTATTTCCGTTAATTCCTGCTATTTCCGTTAATTCCTGCTATTTCCGTTGTTTCCCGCTATTTCCGTTGTTTCCCGCTATTTCCGTTGTTTCCCGCTATTTCCGTTGTTTCTGCTAAAATTATGGCAAAATCGGGGGGGGGAGAGCATTCCTACACTTATATAAAGTAATCAGAGTGCTCAAAAGAAAATTACTTTTTGAACACACGCACACTGTAGCCATTGTAAGGACAACCCCTTTGAGGCGCCCATCAGCCATAAAAGAACAGAAAGTGCTACAAGCAACTGTGCAATGGTTAGATACGCCAGATTTGAGGTAGAAGACATTAATGATATAAGACGAGATGTCAAGCTTTTAAAAAGTATAGTTTAAAGGATTTTATTTTTAAATTAAGAAAACTTCAAAAAGAAGGAAAATTACATCCATTAATAAATCCATTAATGCGTGATTTATTAACGCTTAACCAAGGTCTAAAAGACCTTAAATCAGATTTATTACAATATTCATTAATAAATGAATCTACTGGAGCAATTGACGAAGATTTAGAAGGTTTAGATGGTTTTGAATATTCAAGTTCGGAGAATTCTGACGATAGTGATGACGAAATTGAAAATTTTATTTTGAACAAAACTGTACAAGATGGAAATATTTCCTCTACTGTAAATGAAGATAATAGTTCTCAAGTCTCTGATTCACAAACAAACCAATAAAATCCTTTCAATTTATATGTATTCTGTTATAAAAATAAAGTAATTTTTTGAGGGACTGTACTTAGAAATAATGAGACTCTTGAAAACTCCATGACACGACTGTCAACCTTGTATCTCAATGCGTAGAGCACTCACGACAGAGGCACACATAGAAGAATATTTACCACCTTCAACCAGAATACACTGGGACATTAAAAAAGTTTAGAATATCCACTGGAATTGGCTTTAGAATTCACTGGAAGCGTTGTTGGGACATCGTTTAAAAAACTAGCTTTAAACCTGGAATTGGCTTTAGAATTCCACTGGAATTGGCTTTAGAATCCCACCCCCACTACCCCTTCCCCCACTACCCCCACTACCCCCCACTACCCACCCCACTACCCCCCACTACCCACCCCCCCCACTTTCCCCCCCCCCACTTCCCCCCCCCCACTACCCCCCCCCCCACTACCCCCCACTACCCCCCACTACCCCCCACCACTTTTCACTGGGACATTTTTAAGAAAAAAGAGTAAAGCCTGGGAGGGTAACAGATTATATCCTTTGATTTTAAGGCGCTCTGTAATTCCTTATATTTAGTTACGCCATAAAAGCCCACAATCTTTATACCCGTGAGTTCTAGATATTTGAATAAAATGTCTATAATTTTCTCTTGCGGTACTTTTATCGTCTTATCCGAAACGTATATTCGAAAGGGGCAGAGCGGAAAGAAGGTGATTCTCTTATTCCCGACATTTAATTTTTTATCTATCGCGTTGACTATTAACACGGACTTGGCCCCTCTTCTCATTAATTCTACGACGGGCACTCTGGGAATAAAGCCCCTAAAGTGCGGAAGTTTTGCGTAATCATTTAAGATGACCAACCACTGTAATATAAAGTCCTTGTGATTTTTAAATTCGAATAAAATCCTAACAAAAAAATTAATCACTTCGAGTTGAATTTCACGTTCCATATCGCAAAATAACAGGATACCAGTATTAGTAAAAACACCACAACGCTATTTATCTTTATGTGGGGGAACGGATGTATACCAAATATATAATTAAAAGATTTCTCGTGATCGAATATTTTGTACAGTTTTTCAAATTTTTTTAATGGTTCTGGAACGTTTATAAAATCATAATTTGAATTAAAACTTATAATTGTATTTTCCCAGTCTACTGTATTCAGTTCCTGGAAATCATAAGTTTTAGCATACGGATATTTCTCATAAATTTCGTTCAGTTGTTTTAAACGCAAAGTTATTAATTGAATAGTAAATATTAAACAATCGGGATATTCCAATATAATGTATTGATTTATGAATTTTATTTTATATTTAATCCAAGGATCACGGACTAATATTTTTTCGTACGTCATATCTTTACTTGGCCGTGCTCAGTCGAGCAAAGACATGACTCCACGCTCGCTACCGTGCATGACCGATTATCACTCACACAATGACCGGGAGCTTGAACCGCAGCTGTCCGTAACATCCCCCCAACCTCTCGGAGACAGTCTCAAGACCCTCCCACACCTCCTAAAATGCTATTAGGAAAGAGAAATTTAAGCTATTAGAAACTTAAAGGAATCTAAGAGAGGAACTAAAGCTACTATTCTTTTATTTACTAAGAGAGATCCTATAGGAACTAAAAGGCTATATTTTTTAAGAGTGATCTAAAGGAATCTAAAAGATACTAAGAGAGGAACTATCCAAAGCTACTATTTACTAAGAGAGAGAATATAGGAACTAAAAGGCTATTTTTTTAAGAGAGATCTAAAGAATCTAAAAGATACTAAGAGAGGAACTATCCAAAGCTACTATTTACTAAGAGAGAGAATATAGGAACTAAAAAGCTATATGATTTTTTAAGAGAGATCTAAAGGAATCTAAAAGATACTAAGAGAGGAACTTTCCAAAGCTACTATTTACTAAGAGAGAGAATATAGTAAAAAGCTATATGATTTTTTAAGAGAGATCTAAAAGATACTAAGAGAGGAACTAAATCCAAAGCTACTATTCTTTTTATTTACTAAGAGAGAGAATATAGAAACTAAAAAGCTATATGATTTCTTAAGAGAGGAACTAAATCCAAAGCTACTATTCTTTTTATTTACTAAGAGAGAGAATATAGAAACTAAAAAGCTATATGATTTTTTTCTTTTAGATCATTTACTAAGAGAGGAACTAAATCCAAAGCTACTATTCTTTTTATTTACTAAGAGAGAGAATATAGAAACTAAAAAGCTATATGATTTCTTTTTTTCTTTTAGATCATTTACTAAGAGAGGAACTAAATCCAAAGCTACTATTCTTTTTATTTACTAAGAGAGAATATAGGAACTAAAAAGCTATATTATTTCTTTTTTTAGATCATTTACTAAGAGAGAGATCCTATAGGAACTAAATCCAAAGCTACTATTCTTTTTATTTACTAAGAGAGAATATAGGAACTAAAAAGCTATATGATTTCTTTTTTTAAGAGAGATCTAAAAGATACTAAGAGAGAAACTATCCAAAGCTACTATTTACTAAGAGAGAGAATATAGAAACTATAAAGCTATATGATTTCTTAAGAGAGATCTAAAAGATACTAAGAGAGGAACTAAATCCAAAGCTACTATTCTTTTTATTTACTAAGAGAGAATATAGAAACTAAAAAGCTATATGATTTTTTTCTTTTAGATCATTTACTAAGAGAGGAACTAAATCCAAAGCTACTATTCTTTTTATTTACTAAGAGAGAGAATATAGAAACTAAAAAGCTATATGATTTTTTTCTTTTAGATCATTTACTAAGAGAGGAACTAAATCCAAAGCTACTATTCTTTTTATTTACTAAGAGAGAGAATATAGGAACTAAAAAGCTATATGATTTCTTTTTTTCTTTTAGATCATTTACTAAGAGAGGAACTAAATCCAAAGCTACTATTCTTTTTATTTACTAAGAGAGAATATAGGAACTAAAAAGCTATATTATTTCTTTTAGATCATTTACTAAGAGAGAAATCCTATAGGAACTAAATCCAAAGCTACTATTCTTTTTATTTACTAAGCGAGAATATAGGAACTAAAAAGCTATATGATTTCTTTTTTTAAGAGAGATCTAAAAGATACTAAGAGAGGAACTATCCAAAGCTACTATTTACTAAGAGAGAGAATATAGAAACTATAAAGCTATATGATTTTTTAAGAGAGATCTAAAAGATACTAAGAGAGGAACTAAATCCAAAGCTACTATTCTTTTATTTACTAAGAGAGAGAATATAGGAACTAAAAAGCTATATGATTTCTTTCTTTTAGATCATTTACTAAGAGAGGAACTAAATCCAAAGCTACTATTCTTTTTATTTACTAAGAGAGAGAATATAGGAAATATAAAGCTATTTCTTTTAGATCATTTACTAAGAGAGAGAGAGATCCTATAGGAACTAAATCCAAAGCTACTATTCTTATCATCATTTAAAAATCAATCTAAGGGCTATTATTAACTATTTATCTAAAAGAATCATCATTTAAGAGCTTCTATTAGATAACTAAAAGAACAATGCTTCTATATAATTTAGCTAAAAGAATAATGCCTTGTTAATACTAATTACTTATTAATTTTTAATTAATTAATTTTCAACCAATCAGATTGCAAGAATTTAATAATTAATTTTTAATTAATTTTCAACCAATCAGATTGCATCTTTCCTGTGACGTCATCAATTGGATTGGTATAAAGGGTTATTATTTTTTGCGGTTTGCTCAGTGTGGATCAACCGCGCCCCCCGATCGGTTGTCTTTAATTAAAGGGGAGTAATTAATTATTTATTGTTTTTATTTATTTATTTATTTTTTTTTTTCTCTCAACTCAGATTCTCACAGACCTTTCAACACGGGCCTAAAGTACCTTTCCAGAATCTGTCCAATCAGGAACACGGAAATCAACCGGAAGTGGCACGTGTATTATTTACACTTACTAAGGTCAAAGGCTTGTGCTAAGAGACCCACCCAATTGGGTATTCCCAACGTATAAGGGAGTCAAACGACAGTTCTCGCTACTTTTTTTTAGGGCGACCTCTAAAAAACTCTCGAAATTGCTATACATCAATATTTGGTGGTGGGGGGGGGGGGGGGTTTCACATAGGAGCATATGCCATGTAGTAGCCCCCAGTGATGGAAAAACATGTTGGTTGTACACAAACTGCTGACCAAGAATGCACGAACGGCGTGCCGGACCCCGTGGCCAGATGTTTGAGGCAGCAACTGCGTGCTACATAGCACTATCAACGGGGGGGGGGGGGGGGAGGTCTCCTACACCATGCAAAGAAATCCGGCCAAGAAACCGGTCGACCAGGCTCACATCCCTGCCGCACCGTACACGTGATTACTTATGTCGACGTCAAACAGTTTCTGTATGAGAGTACACACAGCGCCCTCTACACCACCACACTATGCTTCGCCACACTATGCTTCCCCACACTATGCTTCCCCACTAAATGAATCACCCCGTAGACAACCTTCTGGGCCTGTAGAGGAAAATTGGAGGATCGTGCGACGAGGTTGTATGCGGCCGAGTGTCAAATTCGAGCAGGCACAAGATCGCTGAGTGTTACGGTGTAATTTTGAGTTCATACCCAAGATGTTTGCAACCACGGCATGCACGCACATACTCAATGACTTAAGCTACCTGCCTTTAAGTGCCCGCCTTAAGCTGCCTTTAATTGCCTTTAATTGCTTGCCTTAAGCTGCCTGCCTTAAGCTGCCTGCCTTTAATTACCTGCCTTAAGCTGCCTGCCTTTAATTGCCACGAGATGCCTTTAATTAAGCTGCATGCCTTTAATTAAGCTGCCTGCCTTTAATTGCCCTAAGCTGCCAGCCTTTCACGATTGCCTTAAGCTGCCTGCCTTTAATTGCCTTTAATTGCCTTAAGCTGCCTGCCTTAAGCTGCCTTTAATTGCCACGAGCTGCCATGTGCCATAGCACTTCCGCACCACCCGGGGAGGGGAGGCTCTTAAACTCTGGACCTTAATCCAATATCGTGACTCGGCACGTGCTGATCACTCCTCCTTTTTAGGGAGGAGTCGTCAGCACGTGCTGATCACTCCTCCCTTTTTAGGGAGGAATGATCAGCACGTCCTGAGTCCTCTCAAGGACTCAGCACGTGCTGATCATTCCTCCATTTTTTAGGGAGAGTGATCAGCATGTGCTGACTACTCCTCCCTAAAAAGGAGGAGTGATCAGCACGTGCCGAGTCACGATATTGGATTAAGGTCCAGAGTTTAAGAGCCTCCCCTCCCCGGGTGGTGCGGAAGTGCTATGGCACATGGCAGCTCGTGGCAATTAAAGGCAGCTTAAGGCAGGCAGCTCGTGGCAATTAAAGGCAGCTTAAGGCAGGCAGCTTAAGGCAATTAAAGGCAATTAAAGGCAGGCAGCTTAAGGCAGCTTAAGGCAATTAAAGGTAATTAAAGGCTGGCAATTAAAGGCATGCAGCTTAATTAAAGGCATGCAGCTTAAGGCAATTAAAGGCTGGCAATTAAAGGCAATTAAAGGCAGCTTAAGGCTGGCAATTAAAGGCAGCTTAAGGCTGGCAATTAAAGGCAGGCAGCTTAAGGCAGGCAATTAAAGGCAGGCAGCTTAAGGCAGGCAATTAAAGGCAGGCAGCTTAAGGCAGGCACCCAGTTTTTTTGCACTCTTAATGCCATCCCTACGAGTCCCTCTTTCTCGGTGCATTTATTCCAGGTGGTCGCACGTGTTTAGAAGCAAACTCATGAGTAATTAATCACCCAACCACTTCTTTGAGACTGCTCGGTTCCCCCCCCCCCCATAACCAGTAGCATAAGAGACTTGGAAGAACACGCATCTTCTCCCACGCAGCTCTTTTGAACCAGCCATGGTAGGTTACTTGGGAGGAAATTTGTGCTGGCCTTGGGACTAGAGCACAGTCCATGAAAACTTCTCCCCAAGTAGCACTGAGGTAGGTGTCAACACCTCAATTGTGAGTGACCCTTTTCAAACAGCAAAACTCTAAAACTTTAGCCTACCTTTTAGCCTAAAACTTTAGCCTACCTTTTAGCCTACCTTTTAGCCTACCTTTTAGCCTAGAACTTTAGCCTACCTTTTAGCCTACCTTTTAGCCTAGCCTTTAGCCTAGCCTTTAGCCTACCTTTTAGCCTAGCCTTTAGCCTAGCCTTTAGCCTTTAGCCTTTAGCCTAAAACTTTAACCTAGAATAGCTCGGTTATATGCTTGGGGAGGATTCGAAACTCGTCCCTCTGAGCCTTGGCGAGTCACCCAAGACGGGGCCTCAACCGGGTGTGCACGTTACCTCTTTGTATGAAAAAGCCCCCCCCCCCAAAAAAAAACACCTCCCCCCCTTTTTTTAAATGCTAGCAGCAGCGTACGGCCCCCATCCTTCCAACCTCCTAGGTTAAAAAAAGGGGGTGTTAGCACCAAGGCCCGAGTGAACGTCAGACCTGCTTGGCGGGTACCTGTAACAAATAGAGGAAGTGTGCCCCAAAAGGGTGCTCTCAATAGGATTTGAACCTCTCCAGATACACGGCTATTATTCGAGGAAAAAAAAGGCCTCTGTATCTAGATGATCACTATTTATCTAAATCTTCATACTAAGAGGAAACTAAGAACTAAGGCTTCTATAGCAAAAAGGATATTTAAAAAATACTAAGAGGAAAAAAGTTACTACTAAGAGAATCTTAATAGCTAAAATTTATCTAGGTTTATTGGAATTACTTTTAAGAGAAACTAAGGCTTCTATAGCTAAAAGGATATTTAAAAAAATACTAAGAGGAAAGAAGTTACTACTAAGAGAATCTTAATAGCTAAATTTTATCTAGGTTTATTGGAATTACTTTTAAGAGAATCTAAGGCTTCTATAGCTAAAAGGAAAAAAATACTAAGAGGAAAAAAGTTACTACTAAGAGAATCTTAATAGCTAAAATTTATCTAGGTTTATTGGAATTACTTTTAAGAGAATCTAAAGCTTCTATAGCTAAAATGATATTTAAAAAATACTAAGAGGAAAGAAGTTACTACTAAGAGAATCTAAGAACTAAGGCTTCTATTAGATAGCTAAAAGAATATTTATCTAGGTTTATTGGAATTACTATTATACAATCTAAGAACTAAGGCTTCTATAGCTAAAAGGAATCTAAAAAATACTAAGAGGAAAGAAGTTACTACTTAGAGAATCTTAATAACTAAGGCTTCTATTAGATACCTAAAAGAATATTTATCTAGGTTTATTGGAATTACTATTATACAATCTACGAACTAAGGCTTCTATAGCTAAAAGGAATCTAAAAAATACTAAGAGGAAAGAAGTTACTACTAAGAGAATCTTAATAACTAAGGCTTCTATTAGATAGCTAAAAGAATATTTATCTAGGTTTATTGGAATTACTATTATACAATCTAAGAACTAAGGCTTCTATAGCTAAAAGGAATCTAAAAAATACTAAGAGGAAAGAAGTTACTACTAAGAGAATCTAAGAACTAAGGCTTCTATTAGATAGCTAAAAGAATATTTATCTAGGTTTATTGGAATTACTATTATACAATCTAAGAACTAAGGCTTCTATAGCTAAAAGGAATCTAAAAAATACTAAGAGGAAAGAAGTTACTACTAAGAGAATCTAAGAACTAAGGCTTCTATTAGATAGCTAAAAGAATATTTATCTAGGTTTATTGGAATTACTATTATACAATCTAAGAACTAAGGCTTCTATAGCTAAAAGGAATCTAAAAATACTAAGAGGAAAGAAGTTACTACTAAGAGAATCTTAATAACTAAGGCTTCTATTAGATAGCTAAAAGAATATTTATCTAGGTTTATTGGAATTACTATTATACAATCTAAGAACTAAGGCTTCTATAGCTAAAAGGAATCTAAAAAATACTAAGAGGAAAGAAGTTACTACTAAGAGAATCTAAGAACTAAGGCTTCTATTAGAAGCTAAAAGAATATTTATCTAGGTTTATTGGAATTACTATTATACAATCTAAGAACTAAGGCTTCTATAGCTAAAAGGAATCTAAAAAATACTAAGAGGAAAGAAGTTACTACTAAGAGAATCTAAGAACTAAGGCTTCTATTAGATAGCGAAAAGAATATTTATCTAGGTTTATTGGAATTACTATTATACAAGGCTTCTATAGCTAAAAGGAATCTAAAAAATACTAAGAGGAAAGAAGTTACTACTAAGAGAATCTAAGAACTAAGGCTTCTATTAGATAGCTAAAAGAATATTTATCTAGGTTTATTGGAATTACTATTATACAATCTAAAAGGAAGCTTCTATTAGATGGCTAAAAGAACAATGCTTAATGCCTTGTTAATACTAATTACTTATTTAATTTTTAATTAATTAATTATACTTATTTAATTATTAATTTTTAATTAATTTTCAACCAATCAGATTGCAAGAATTTAATAATTAATTTTTAATTAATTTTCAACCAATCAGATTGCATCTTTCCTGTGACGTCATCAATTGGACTGGTATAAATGGCCATTATTTTTGCGGTTTGCTCAGTGTGGATCAACCGCGCCACCCCGATCGGTTGTCTTTAATTAAAGGGGAGTAATTAATTATTTATTTTTTTTATTTATTTTTTTATTTTTTTTTTTTCTCTCAACTCAGATTCTCACAGACCTTTTAACACGGGCCTAAAGTGCCAGAATCTGTCCAATCAGGAACACGGAAATCAAGCGGAAGTGTACAGACCCTTCCTCTTTACACTTGTATACTAAGGTCAAAGGCTTGTGCTAAGAGACCCACGCAATTGGGTATTCCCAACGTATTCCTTATTATAAGGGAGTCAAAGGAAACAGTTCTTCTATAAATAAATCGCTACTTTTTTTAGGGCGACCTCTAAAGCTCTCGAAATTATTATATATGTAGACTGTACAAACCTTCTTCTGGGGAAAAAGCCCGTAGAGGAAAATTGGAGGATCTTGCAACGAGGCACCTGTTGTATGAATTCTGCAAGACTTGCCGAGTGTCAAATTCGAGCAGAATTCTGCACAAAATCGCTGAGTGTTTTTTTCTACGGTGAGAGTGGAGTAGAAACTCATCGTGTACGGTGTAATTTGGGAAAATATGGACGTGCTGGCTCATACCCAAGATGGATCACTAACGAACCACAGCATGCACGCACATGACTTTTTAAAGTATAACCGGAGGTGTGTTACATTGAGCTGCCTGCCTTAAGCTGCATGCCTTTAATTGCTTTAAGCTGCATGCCTTTAATTAAGCTGCCTGCCTTTAATTAAGCTGCCTGCCTTTAATTGCCTTAAGCTGCCTCCCTTTAATTACCTTTAATTACCTTTAATTAAGCTGCCTTTAATTGCCACGAGCTGCCATGTGCCATAGCACTTCCGCACCACCCGGGGAGGGGAGGCTCTTAAACTCTGGACCTTAATCCAATATCGTGACTCGGCGCGTGCTGATCACTCCTCCTTTTTAGGGAGGAGTAGTCAGCACGTGCTGATCACTCTCCCTAAAAAAGGGAGGAATGATCAGCACGCGCTGAGTCCTAGGACTCAGCGCGTGCTGATCACTCCTCCCTAAAAAAGGGAGGAAAAAGGGGGATCAGCACGCGCTGAGTCCTAGGACTCAGCGCGTGCTGATCACTCCTCCCTAAAAAGGGAGGAGTGATCAGCACGTGCTGACTACTCCTCCCTAAAAAGGAGGAGTGATCAGCACTCGCCGAGTCACGATATTGGATTAAGGTCCAGAGTTTAAGAGCCTCCCCTCCCCGGGTGGTGCGGAAGTGCTATGGCACATGGCAGCTCGTGGCAATTAAAGGCAGCTTAATTAAAGGTAATTAAAGGTAATTAAAGGCAGGCAGCTTAAGGCAATTAAAGGCAGGCAATTAAAGTCAGGCAATTAAAGTCAGGCAATTAAAGGCAGGCAGCTTAAGGCAGGCACCCAGTTTTTTTGCACTCTTAATGCCATCCCTACGAGTCCCTCTTTCTCGGTGCATTTATTCCAGGTGATCGCACGTGTTTAGAAACGTGAAAAACACCCAATACACTTCTTTGAGGCCACTCGATACCAGTTCCCCCCTTCCAATAGCCAGTAGCACGGACATAAGAGACTTAGGAGAACCAGCAGCTCTTTTGAACCAGCACGGTAGATTACTTGGAGGTTGTGCTGGCCTTGGGACTGGAGCACAGTCTGCCTCCATGGAAACTCCAAGTAGTACTGAGGTCAACAAGGTCACCTCAATTGACACCTTTCAAACAGCAGAAATTTACTCAAAAACTTTAGCCTACCTAAAACTTTAGCCTACCTAAAACTTTAGCCTAAAATAGCCTACCTAAAACTTTAGCCTAAAATAGCCTACCTAAAACTTTAGCCTAGAATAGCCTACCTAAAACTTTAGCCTAAAACTTTAGCCTAACTTTAGCCTAACTTTAGCCTAGAATAGCCTACCTAAAACTTTAGCCTAACTTTAGCCTAACTTTAGCCTAGCCTTTAGCCTACCTAAAACTTTAGCCTAACTTTAGCCTAACTTTAGCTTAGCCTACCTTTAGCCTACCTTTAGCCTAGAATAGCCTACCTTTAGCCTTTAGCCTAGAATAGCCTAGCCTTTAGCCTACCTTTAGCCTAGCCTTTAGCCTAGCCTTTAGCCTAACTTTAGCCTAGAATAGCCTACCTTTAGCCTACCTTTAGCCTAACTTTAGCCTACCTTTAGCCTAGAATAGCCCGGTTATATGCTAGGGGAGGATTCGAAACTCTTCCCTCTGAGCCTTGGCGAGTCACCCAAGACGGGGCCTCAACCGGGTGTGCACGTTACCTCTTTGTATGAAAAAGCCCCCCCCCCCAAAAAAAACGCCAACTGCCACACACCTCCCTCTTTTTTGAACGCTAGCAGCAGCGTACGGCCCCATCTTTCCAACCCCTAGGTTAAAAAAAGGGGACGTTAGCACCAAGGCCCGGGTGACCGTCAGACCTGCTTGGTGGGTAACAAATAGAGGAAGTGTGCCCCAAAAGGATGCTCTCAATAGGATTTGAACCTCTCCAGATACACGGCTATTATTCGAGGGAAAAAAAGGCCTCTGTATCTGGATGATCACTATTTCATAGATATTACTAAGAGGAAACTATTCTTTTAAGAGAAACTAAGGCTTCTATAGCTAAAAGGAAAAAAATACTAAGAGGAAAAAAGTTAATACTAAGAGAATCTTAATAGCTAAAATTTATCTAGGTTTATTGGAATTACTATTATACAATCTAAGAACTAAGGCTTCTATAGCTAAAGGGATATTTAAAAAAATACTAAGAGGAAAAAAGTTACTACTAAGAGAATCTTAATAGCTAATATTTATCTAGGTTTATTGGAATTACTATTATACAATCTAAGAACTAAGGCTTCTATAGCTAAAAGGATATTTAAAAAATACTAAGAGGAAAGAAGTTACTACTAAGAGAATCTTAATAGCTATGGCTTCTATTAAATAGCTAAATTTTATCTAGGTTTATTGGAATTACTATTATACAATCTAAGAACTAAGGCTTCTATAGCTAAAAGGATATTTAAAAAATACTAAGAGGAAAGAAGTTACTACTAAGAGAATCTTAATAGCTAAAAGAATATTTATCTAGGTTTATTGGAATTACTTTTAAGAGAAACTAAGGCTTCTATAGCTAAAAGGATATTTAAAAAAATACTAAGAGGAAAGAAGTTACTACTAAGAGAATCTTAGTAGCTAAAATTTATCTAGGTTTATTGGAATTACTTTTAAGAGAATCTAAGAACTAAGGCTTCTATAGCTAAAAGGATATTTAAAAAATACTAAGAGGAAAAAAGTTACTACTAAGAGAATCTTAATAGCGAATATTTATCTAGGTTTATTGGAATTACTTTTAAGAGAATCTAAGAACTACGGCTTCTATAGCTAAAAGGATATCTAAAAAATACTAAGAGGAAAAAAGTTACTACTAAGAGAATCTTAATAGCGAATATTTATCTAGGTTTATTGGAATTACTATTATACAATCTAAGAACTAAGGCTTCTATAGCTAAAGGGATATTTAAAAAAATACTAAGAGGAAAAAAGTTACTACTAAGAGAATCTTAATAGCTAATATTTATCTAGGTTTATTGGAATTACTATTATACAATCTAAGAACTAAGGCTTCTATAGCTAAAAGGATATTTAAAAAATACTAAGAGGAAAGAAGTTACTACTAAGAGAATATTAATAGCTAAGGCTTCTATTAAATAGCTAAAATTTATCTAGGTTTATTGGAATTACTATTATACAATCTAAGAACTAAGGCTTCTATAGCTAAAAGGATATTTAAAAAATACTAAGAGGAAAGAAGTTACTACTAAGAGAATCTTAATAGCTAAAAGAATATTTATCTAGGTTTATTGGAATTACTTTTAAGAGAAACTAAGGCTTCTATAGCTAAAAGGATATTTAAAAAAATACTAAGAGGAAAGAAGTTACTACTAAGAGAATCTTAGTAGCTAAAATTTATCTAGGTTTATTGAAATTACTTTTAAGAGAATCTAAGAACTAAGGCTTCTATAGCTAAAAGGATATTTAAAAAATACTAAGAGGAAAAAAGTTACTACTAAGAGAATCTTAATAGCGAATATTTATCTAGGTTTATTGGAATTACTATTATACAATCTAAGAACTAAGGCTTCTATAGCTAAAAGGATATCTAAAAAATACTAAGAGGAAAAAAGTTACTACTAAGAGAATCTTAATAGCGAATATTTATCTAGGTTTATTGGAATTACTTTTAAGAGAATCTAAGAACTAAGGCTTCTATAGCTAAAAGGATATCTAAAAAATACTAAGAGGAAAAATGTTACTACTAAGAGAATCTTAATAGCGAATATTTATCTAGGTTTATTGGAATTACTTTTAAGAGAATCTAAGAACTAAGGCTTCTATAGCTAAAAGGATATCTAAAAAATACTAAGAGGAAAAAAGTTACTACTAAGAGAATCTTAATAGCGAATATTTATCTAGGTTTATTGGAATTACTATTATACAATCTAAGAACTAAGGCTTCTATAGCTAAAGGGATATTTATCTAAAAAATACTAAGAGGAAAGAAGTTACTACTAAGAGAATCTTAATAGCGAATATTTATCTAGGTTTATTGGAATTACTATTATACAATCTAAGAACTAAGGCTTCTATAGCTAAAAGAATATTTATCTAAAAAATACTAAGAGGAAAGAAGTTACTACTAAGAGAATCTTAATAGCGAATATTTATCTAGGTTTATTGGAATTACTATTATACAATCTAAGAACTAAGGCTTCTATAGCTAAAAGAATATTTATCTAAAAAATACTAAGAGGAAAGAAGTTACTACTAAGAGAATCTTAATAGCGAATATTTATCTAGGTTTATTGGAATTACTATTATACAATCTAAAAAAGGAAGCTTCTATTAAATGGCTAAAAGAACAATGCTTAATGCCTTGTTAATACTAATTACTTATTTAATTTTTAATTAATTAATTATACTTATTTAATTATTAATTTTTAATTAATTAATTTTCAACCAATCAGATTGCAAGAATTTAATAATTAATTTTTAATTAATTTTCAACCAATCAGATTGCATCTTTCCTGTGACGTCATCAATTGGACTGGTATAAATGGTTATTATTTTTGCGGTTTGCTCAGTGTGGAACAACCGCCCCCCCCCCCCCCGATCGGTTGTCTTTAATTAAAGGGGAGTAATTAATTATTTATTTTTTCTATTTATTTTTTTTTTTTTTTTTTTCTCTCAACTCAGATTCTCACAGACCTTTCAACACGGGCCTAAAGTGACAGAATCTGTCCAATCAGGAACACGGAAATCAACCGGAAGTGGCACGTGTATTAGTTACACTTACTAAGGTCAAAATCTTGTGCTAAGAACCTTTGAAACGCTTTTTCCGTGAGTGCCCAACCTCTCTCACTCCAGCCACTCTAAAAAAAAAAGGTTTAGGGACCTTAGTGCCGGGAGTGCGATATGTGGACCGTGAAACATTTTCAAACCTTCTTTTGGGAAAATCCCGAAGAGGAAAAAAAATATTACGACTGGAATGAATTGGAGGATAAACTGAGGCTCGTAAATATCTTGTGCGACGACGAAAAGGCCGAATACGTGTTGTATGAATTATGCGACGATAGGCTTGCCGAGCGTCAAATTCGCGATCTAATCGAACACATTCTGCACACGAACAGATCGCTGAGTTTTTTTGCGGTGAGAGATCTTTATCTGTTTCGATGCTCCGTTCTCGATTATCAGAGTAGAGATCAAAAACTCATCGTGGAAAGAGACGGGTGACTTTTTAGAGACCGGTGACTTTTTGGAGACGGGAGACTTTTTAGAGACGGAAGACTTTTTAGAGACGGAAGACTTTTTAGAGACGGGAGACTTTTTAGAGACGGGAGACTTTTTAGAGACGGGAGACTTTTTAGAGACGGGAGACTTTTTAGCATACGTGTGGTTATATCTGGAGAAATGGACGTTCCGCGAAGAAATGTATAGCAACAAGTGGGAAATATGGAAGCTGTTAGACGTGCTGGCTCGTCATTTCGTACCCGACTCTTCCAAGATGAATGTGCTCTTGGAAATTTTACAGTTTTGCCACTAACGAACGTAATAAAACCACGTTATGTATATTTTAATTCACAAATGCATGCACGCATTAAAGAATCCGAAATACATACTCGTGAAAAATGACTTTTTGAAGAAATGTATAACCGGAGGAGGTGTGTTAAAATTACAGTGTTTGGCAGCTGCTAAAATAGTAAATTGTAATACCGTGTATCATTCGAGATTTTATTGCATAAATTCTAAAAATGGTTACGACACCTCAGCACTCTCCTTTAAGGAAGGACCAGAATTTTCCCCATGTGGCAGTGTGTGTAAAAATTTAGCCAGCCCTAGCTGGTGGCGAGCGCAGTCACCTAGGTGGGCACGCCTCCTCCCTCAACCGGCCATGGGCTACTTCGCGGCCCAAAGCCCCTCTGGAAAGGCCAGCGCCGTAACCAAGGCCACTGGTGACGTCACCCGAGACCGTGGCTGCTTGTGGGTACGTGGCAGAACCCAGTAAGGCGGGCAGTCCTAAATAATACCGGGGTGCACCCTGTTGTTGTATGACCCAAAACCTCTGAGCGGTGCGAATGGCCACGAGGACCTCCGAAGGGTTGAGAGAACCCCCAGGCCACGGACGGCGTTTCCCCTACTGGGCGGCAACCCCACAGCTAGGAACTACTACGAGGCTGGCAAGCCTGCTGCCATAATTTTCCACGGTACTTATTGACAGTAATCGTGTCATTATACGCGCAATCGACGCTCCTGGTAATTCTACATGCACCGTCTTCCTTATTTGACTAATATATATACAATATTGTCAACGATAAAAGCAAAAAGTAGATTCACGGGACTTTATAGGCGGGCTCCATGTTGTCACAATGGAGTTCTCCCCAAGCAAGTGCTACAAAACAAACACCTAAAAACTTACCCACTGTAGCTCATAGTTTTCAACTTTTCAACTCGTAGTTTTCAACTTTTCAACTCGTAGCTCATAGTTTTCAACTTTTCAACTCGTAGCTCATAGTTTTCAACTCGTAGCTTCGCACTCGTAGCTTCGCTGTGGCTACTGTGGCCAACTCTTCAGACTTCCCTTTTAAATTCAACATTTCTTTTTTTTGACCTCCTTGTGTGTATTTTAATTAAAGTCTTAACCCCTTTTAAAAGACCTGTTACAAACTAATTATAGCCTGGTGCCGCTATTAAGCTTTGTGCAGATAGTTCACTGACCCCCATACGCAACCAGAGTGGGAAACGGTGCGTGCGCGCTGGGTGACTACCCGCACTCAGCGGTAACACGAGCGGAACTTATCAGAGAGCTCTGTCAAAGTTATAAACCCATAAAACCGACAGGGAGAGAATACCTATTACCCATTTGAAGAAATATTTACCTATTACCCATTTGAAGAAATATTTACCTATTACCCATTTGAAGAAATATTTACCTATTACCCATTTGAAGAAATATTTACCTACCTATTATTTACCCATTTGAAGAAATATTTACCTACCTATTATTTACCCATTTGAATAATAGTAATTAATCGTTAATGATAATTTCTTATTATTGTTAAAAAAAAAGCAATTTTAGCCCAATTACTTATGAAGTCATAATTAAGCCGACTATAAATACGGCCTTTTTTAAAATCATTATGCTTAATGGTCCTCTTTTACTTGGACCTACGTTAATTATTTATTTTTCTCAAGTCTTACAGAGCTTTTAACAGTCCAAAGTCCCTCCAATCACATGATAAAAGTACCCGCTTCTCCTTTAAGGTCCAATGGAAATTCTGTGCTGGTGGATTTAGCGTGTATGGTGTGAGACTTAGAACTCTTTTGTGTGTGCGGAACACATTGGTCGTCTGCCTCTTTGCGTGTGGTGGCACATCCCAGAAGGGACCCTACACAAACAATTATCCGAACACTTTAGATGGGAGTTTGTAACCCCCCAACACTTTAGATGGGATAGCTCCAAGTTAAAAAGCAACCAGTCCCGCCCCCCCCTTTTTTTAAAAACCCGAACACTTTAGATGGGGTAGCTCCAAGTTAAAGGGGCCATCTACACTAAAATACAGTCCCTCAAAGAACTATCCGAACGCTTTGATTGTGTGTCAGAGGAATTTTCGCCTCCTTCCAATTTTCGCCTCCTTCCAAATTTCGCCTCCTTCCAATTTCCTCCTTCCAATTTCCTCGCCTCCTTCCAATTTTCGCCTCCTTCCAATTTTAGCCTCCTTCCAATTTTAGCCTCCTTCCAATTTCCTCCTCCTTCCAATTTCCTCCTCCTTCCAATTTTCGCCTCCTTCCAATTTCGCCTCCTTCCAATTTCCTCGCCTCCTTCCAATTTCCTCGCCTCCTTCCAATTTTAACCCTCATAATGTGGCCTCCATAACACGGCATGCATAGTCAGAACTTGCACGGGGGGATATATGGATGTCCTTCTGACCGGTCTCAAACACTTGAGGCAGCTGGGTAGCGCGCCAGGCTCTTCCCAGCTGGGTCAGCACAACCCCACAGTCAGTAGGGGGGGCCCGCTGTCGGACGTCCCCTCCCCCTGTGCACGTTAAAGAACACGTCTCCCAACAGCCTTCGGGGGGTTTTAGCCCACGGTGTGCGAAGTGCCGCTCAGAGGTAGCTGCACGCACCAAAAACTTGGGGGCGCCATGCCAGTTTCCCCATGTCGCTCAGAGGTGTGTGAGTTGAGACGGCTGGTGTCGACCCCAAATGACGGGAGCTCACTGCAGTCAGGGTTTTAAGCATATTGTGCCACCCATTTGGATCTCTCGTCTGCCAGCAGAACCATTAAGTTTTCGGGGGTACTTACAACGTTGTAAGTATTGCTGAAATTTGAGTGTTACCGCTATAAAGCCGTGCACCTAGCACCTAGCTGTTCTTCTGCATAGGTGCACGGCTTCAAGTGTCCGAGAGCCTCTGTCAACACAGTCGTCCGAATTCCCCCCCCCCAAAAAAAATGAGCGGGGGCCAAGTGATTGGCCTCCGCTCATTTTTTGGGGGTGCGGACGGGGGAATCACACCTTGGCACATTAGGTCCAAATGCCTCCCCGTTGTAACAAGCGTCTATAACATTTTGTATAATTGTTTACACTTATAACTAGGTAAAACTAGGTGTGGAATTATCACGGTGGCGTTGTCCCAGCCAGCTGAACCCTGGGATTTCACCTAACGGGGTTCTAAGAGTGCTACCCAACCTCGTCTTGTTGCCCGCTTGCTCAAGCGCACTAGTGGCGGCCTCAGGCGCGCCAGGTGGTGCTCGTGCTAGAAGGCCTTGGACAAAGTGGGGGCGTGCTCTACGCCAACCGTCGTAACTCGTTTTAAATAACTACAGGAATTTCCCCCCCCCCAGGATTGCAGCAGTTTGGGGGGGTCTGGTAGCCCGTGGCTGCTAAGATCTTCTACAGCAGAGTGCACGTGACCTGGCTGGACGAGCCGTGTGGCCTCCTCTCGGCAACTGGTGCACGCACCAAACCGTGAGGGCCAAAGGTCCCGATGGTTGTATAAATACGAATAAAAATGTATAATAAAGAATGAGTCCCGTTTTAAAATTAGTAAATACTTGTCTTGTTAATATCATACAAAATATAAATTTTCATAATGAAAATTATAAAAAGAACCCAACTGATTATTCAATATTACGTAAGAAACTTTTTCAATACCTAATGATGATGTGCAGATAACAAAAGGACTCTGTGTCATACGCACCTTGGCAAGTATGTGTGGTAAGGTGTGTTGGACAAGAGTGTCTTTTTTAGCTCGCGAAAGGGGCCTGGGATCTCTTTTAGTTGAGACTGGTAGTAGGTTATGGGTGTTTTAGGTACGTTGGACTTTTTGTAACAGCTATTTTTTTTTACAGAATTATATAGCGATGAAATTTATTTTCAACTGTTGGATCAAAGAGATTGTGCTCCCGATTTAATTTTCAATAATTATTTAACACATTTCATAATCGAAGATAAACCCTGCAAGTGTTTTAATAAATGTTTGAAATGTTTAGAGAATTACCAAACACATATCAAAAACTTGGAAACGTGTCGAGTAAGTTCTTATTTTTTATAATTTTTAAAATTTCTAAAATTATTTTTTTTCCTTATAATTTTTTTCTTTTTACAGAATTTACGAGGTCTACAATTTAATTGTTATATTCCTTATGGTAAAATTCAACTCAATCATAACAATTTAATCTTTGTAGATCTTAGTCGTACGAACGTGAGTGATTTAACACATTTTAATTGTCCTAATTTAAAAGTTTTAATTATTTCTAATAATTGGTTCATCAATGACGATATAATTTTATATTTACCTAAAAACTTGTTGTATATAGATATGAGTAATACAAAAATATCGAGTCAAGGAATTTTTTCTTTATTGAAAAATTTAAACGGCAAACCTATCCATATTAAACATTATGGAATGTATTACATTATCAAGTTATTGAATCAAAATGTAGCTTTGAAAAATTTAGAACTTTCATTTTTTGATATTCATACATTTTCTCAAATAGATAAATACTTACCAGATTTAAAAATATTGAAATTTAATTTAGAAATTGACGTTTACCATTTATTACCAGAAAATCTTGAAGAATTACAATTATTAATTTATACCGAAAATAATTTAAAAAACTTTTATTTACAATATTTATCGCGAAAAAAGCATAACCTTAAAGTGTTACAATTCTGTAATGATTGTAGCAATATCATTAATATTTCGCTAATTACATTATTAGACATATTAAAATGTTGTCCGGCAATAAAAAAATTATACATTGAAAATATTGCATTTTATGGTGAAGCTAAAAAATCATATAATTTAGAATCTTTAGTGTACTATAATTTAAATAAGGATTCAGAGTATCATTTAAATAAGTTACAGAGTATAACGAAAAACACTCATATTCTAAAATACGTTGGTTACGAAATTATTCAAATAACAGAAATATTTTCCACATTAAAAAATATAACATTACTATGTAATATTAAAAAGAAATGTCTAGTGGACATATTAAACTTGCCGCATTTAACACATCTCCAAATTATTGGTTTTAATATGCAAGTTATAGAAGCATATGCAGAAAAATATATTAAATATTACAATTTAAATATATGTTTTAAACACGTATATTACGATTACCAAGAAGAGACGTATTTTCAATTTTTACCTCTACACAGCCGTAATATTATTGAGAAATGGAATATACTTTAGTGTAACAAGGAATAAATAACGTAACAAGGAATAAATAACTAAGCCCGCCGCTTTTCCATATACAACTATGCCTATTACCCTATAGCCGTAAAACGCTCCAAAACACGTTATTACCCCGTTTTAAAACAAGAGACCTCTTGATCATACACTTTTTCAAAGACTCGTGAGTTTTCATCAATAACCAAAAGAATTACCCAAGCTGAGACGGACAATTTTCATGCACTAGTGAATAAGCAGCCCCTTCTTCCCTAAAGATCACGTGAATAAGCAGCCCCTTCTTCCCTACACTCCTGTATTTACTAATTTTAAAACGGGACTCATTCTTTATTATACATTTTTATTCGTATTTATACAACCATCGGGACCTTTGGCCCTCACGGTTTGGTGCATGCACCAGTTGCCGAGAGGAGGCCACACGGCTCGTCCAGCCAGGTCACGTGCACTCTGCTGTAGAAGATCTTAGCAGCCACGGGCTACCAGACCCCCCCAAACTGCTGCAATCCTGGGGGGGGGGGAAATTCCTGTAGTTATTTAAAACGAGTTACGACGGTTGGCGTAGAGCACGCCCCCACTTTGTCCAAGGCCTTCTAGCACGAGCCCCACCTGGCGCGCCTGAGGCTGCCACTAGTGCGCTTGAGCAAGCGGGCAACAAGACGAGGTTGGGTAGCACTCTTAGAACCCCGTTAGGTGAAATCCCAGGGTTCAGCTGGCTGGGACAACGCCACCGTGATAATTCCACACCTAGTTTTACCTAGTTATAAGTGTAAACAATTATACAAAATGTTATAGATGCTTGTTACAACGGGGAGGCATTTGGACCTAATGTGCCAAGGTGTGATTCACCCGTCCGCACCCCCAAAAAATGAGCGGAGGCCAATCACTTGGCCCCCAGTCATTTTTTTTTGGGGGGGGGGAATTCGGACGACTGTGTTGACAGAGGCTCTCGGACACTTGAAGCCGTGCACCTATGCAGAAGAACAGCTAGGTGCTAGGTGCACGGCTTTATAGCGGTAACACTCAAATTTCAGCAGTACTTACAACGTTGTAAGTACCCCCGAAAACTTAATGGTTCTGCTGGCAGATGACAGATCCAAATGGGTGGCACAATATGCTTAAAACCCTGACTGCAGTGAGCTCCCATCATTTGGGGTCGACACCAGCCGTCTCAACTCACACACCTCTGAGCGACACGGGGAAACTGGCACGGCGCCCCCAAGTTTTTGGTGCGTGCAGCTACCTCTGAGCGGCACTTTGCACACCGTGGGCTAAAACCCCCCGAAGGCTGTTGGGAGACGTGTTCTTTAACGTGCACAGGGGGGGGGGACGTCCGACGGCGGGCCCCCCCTACTGAATGTGGGGTTGCGCTGACCCAGCTGGGAAGAGCCTGGCGCGCTACCCAGCTGCCTCAAGTGTTTGAGACCGGTCAGAAGGACATCCATATATCCCCCCGTGCAAGTTCTGACTATGCATGCCGTGTTATGGAGGCCACATTATGAGGGTTAAAATTGGAAGGAGGCGAAATTGGAAGGAGGCGAGGAAATTGGAAGGAGGCGAGGAAATTGGAAGGAGGCGAAATTGGAAGGAAGCGAAATTGGAAGGAGGCGAAAATTGGAAGGCGAGGAAATTGGAAGGAGGCGAGGAAATTGGAAGGAGGCGAAATTGGAAGGAGGCGAAATTGAAAGGAGGCGAAAATTGGAAGGAGGAAATTGGAAGGAGGCGAAAATTGGAAGGAGGCGAGGAAATTGGAAGGAGGCGAAATTGGAAGGAAGCGAAATTGGAATGATGGAAATGATGGAAGTGAGACAACCATCTAAAATGGGAGTAGAAAGCTAGAGTTGACCCAAGGAACAGGCGCTCGATGTGAAGTTACTAAATAGTCGACAGGAAACCTTTTATTTTAACTGATTTGTTTGTTTACGTAAACTGTATTTTTGTGTACTTGCTTGCCAGCACTTTTGGAGATACAATTAAAAGTCATGCACAAACCAAACCTATAGCAGTCGGGGATTGGTGGCGCAAAAGATGGAAACAAACAAATGATTTAGATACCCCCACCTGGGAACTGAACTTACTCTGAACCTGTATTAGTGGGTTTTGTAAACTTCATGAACCTAAAGCAGACGATGGATGTCAATATAAAGGCAACGGCTGCTGCCACCACTTTTTTCGAACAGTCAGAGAGCATCACCTATTTGTTAAAATGGCAAACGAGTGAGATGGCGATCATCGCCTGTTTGAAACTCAAAGGTTTGGCAGCTGAATTTGTAAATGCTTGACAGAAACTAAGCGCGGAGTTAAGCGATGATATATTTAAGAGGGCAGTCATTGATAGGTTCGATCAGAGAAGCCAATGTTTCAACTAACTCCGTTTGTCTGAACACGAAAATGGCGATCACTCAGTGGACACTCAGTCAACCTTCGACATTGATCACATGCAAACTCCATGCAAAACGCTTAAGAAGACATCACATCCCATTTCTTTAGCTGATTTTCAGCTGGACCATCTTTAGCCAGGAAAGTGGAAAACTAGGGAAGTTACTGATATGAAATAAATATGATTTTGCTAGAGAAGTGAGCAAAGTCAACAGGAACGACGGCAATATACCACGAGATACACCTCAAAAGAATTTTAAGATAGGAAACCAATGAGACAGAACCTATAAGGTGCATTTCGCATTGCAGGGAAAATTAGATTGACAGATACATGAATTACTCGATAATGGTATCATAAAGGAGAGCATTTCTCCCTTTCTTTCACACATTGTGTGAGTGAAGAAGAAAGATTCAATATAACGGCAGAAACCATTCATGATTCATAAATAAAAAAAAAATACTCCCTCAAGCAGCTGCTTGCCACAGAGGTCTGACAGGAGACTGTCAGTTTATACGCCAAAGTAGGTCTGAGAGGATGGCAGGACTTCAGCAGAAAAATGACACATACAACCATGCCTTACCCGGGGCTCGAACCCAGGTTCCTTATATCAGTAGCCAAGCGCGCTAACCACTGACAGTCTCCGAAAACTGAACCCTCTGAAAAATAAAATTATCAAGCAAATAGCGCATGCCAAGTTCTTTAGTTCCGCAGAAAAGGTGTCAGGATATTGGCAAGTCCCTGTGCACCATCACTATATCGAGATGACGACCTCCATCATCAGAAAGGGGCTATTTAAATTCAACTTCTTGCCATTAGACTTACGTAATAGTCTCACCATGCTTCAGCACTTCTTAGATTGGAGCAAGTACTAGTGTATTTGAACGATATTATGGTCGCCTCCCAGACATTCGACCAATACACAGGACATACCAATCCAATACACATGGAGGCCATCGAGAAATTTTCCATTCCCCGAAATGTGAAGAACGTTAGAGCCTTTCTGGGATTCATAGATCGCTATGCGTATTATTGTAGCTCTGTTCAAGAAGAACACTAAGCTCGCATGGGCACACGAGACTGAGACAGATTTCTAACATCTCTAATGTAAACTTAAAACCTAGCATGTCCTTTTATACCACGAATTTGGGAAGAAGTCTTCTTGTCTACCAATGCATCTGGCATAGCTATCTCTGGCGTACTGGAACAAGAAACATAGAGAGAATCTGGCAATATGTGGATATGCCCTGAAGTTACAAAATTGTTTAAGGGGAGTCATTGTAATGGGGAGTCCTTCAACAAGTCACCGAGGTGAATTTAATGAATCCTCGAAAGATATAAATTAGCCACGTTGACTGACTCACGAAGCTTTAAATTCTCATAACTCACCTGCTAGTAGAGCCAGAACCGCCAACCCTGAAGAACCTGAGAATGACTTCATGAATAGTGGCAGTCCCGAGTTCGTAAGAGATCATGGATATGATCGACCCATCCTCATACCATAGACTGTGCATTTCTACCCTAGAATTCGGAGACCACAACTTTTCCCATGATGACACTTAGGATGACACTTAGCTTATGATGACACTTAGCTTAGGATCTGTTGTTCCGCTTCCCCACTTCTCTTCCCTGAGTGGTAAAAGTATGTCATGCCTACAGTGCTTGAAATATGGACTCGTATTTTTAAGACTCGATCGCCTCCGCCATTTTTTTGTTTTTCTTCCTAACTTTTGTTTCTTTCCTAACTTTTCTGACCTAACTTTATCCTTCAATCTTTATTCCCCAGCCCTTGTGCCACTGAAAAAGAAGCCTTCCAGACCACAGTTTCTCGAACTTTCGGCACAAGTTGGTGATTATCTCTGAAAAGAAAACAAATTAATCATAGAAGGCTGATGGCAGTTGTCCAGCTGCGAAAGAGAAGTCACCAAGTTCTACCCAATGAGGGTTCTGGCCAATGTTCTGGCCAATGAGAAGTCACCAAGTTCTACCCAAGTGACTCCCCCAATCCTAACTCTATCAAGTGGTCCAACAAAGAAAAAAGGACACATCTCTTCGCTCTTCAGACATGAAACAGAAGTGCAGTCATTTCTCTCGCTCTTGAAGACCAAGGTAAGCGACCTGGGTTCTAGAGATCATCGCTGTGGAAGAACACTTTTCGTATTTGACTCACTGCACTAGGACAATTGAAGAGGAAACAAACCTCACAGACAGAACGTGACTAATGAAGTTACCCTGGATGACTGTAGAGTGAACGGCTACAATAATATTATACGGCTACAATAATATTTATACGGACTTTTTTGCAACTCTTATGCGGAGGAGAATGAGGTACAGGTGATATATATGTTTTGGTCTCACTTTCTTAGTTCAAATGTGATGGACTGGACTAAAAGTCCTATTTCAAAAATCGTGATACTTGCGGATGGAAACATTACTTGGGCAATATAAAAATTAGTGCTTCCAGCCCACGACAAACAAGATTTTTGACGTCGCTGAATCTTGGTTTCGCATAAACTAGATAGCTTATACTTTTGACTAATTTTCAGGGTATATAGCCAATTAAAATGCAAAGTTTACAAATTACCGTTGTCACTCAAAGATATATAGCTTGAAATTGATTGTATACGTTTTTTCCCCCCTATTTTCAGATATTTTCCCTTATACGTTGTTAGCTACCAGACAAATAATTAGACGCAGTTCTGAAAGCATTTGAGCTCTGCTTTCATTTCACAGTTCACTTCGGGAAATCTAAATAACATCCAGTTTATGTTTCTTCCTCCTGCAGATACATCAAATATTCGAAACTCAAAGCACAACCAAATGAAATAATAAAATAGTAAGAGCCATAATCTGATGTTGATATTCGTGAATTTATCAGCCAATATCTGCATTCAAAAGTACTTGGCTGATAAGCGATTATTGTCGACGCGGGTAGCTGATACTACCGCATGTAAGAAATTGATGTTAACCCGGATGGGATCTTTAGGGACGTGAAGAAGCATAACTTCATTATTAATGGCTTACATGAGTAAAAAATTACTTCAGATAGAAAAGAAAGCAATTTATTGAAACTTCAATGAGAATATTTACTTTAAAAAGACATCAGGCATTTGAATAATACCACAAATAGAAAACATAATTAATTTTATATGAAAAAAGAGACTTTTTGCTGACAAAGCAGAATTTGTGTTCAAATATTACTCGAATGTTTGTAGAAAACAAGTATTAAATATGTGAAAATTTCAGTCGTATAGATTACGAAGTTCTCTTAGAGAAATGTAGAAGGAGTTACAGAATAATGAAACAGAGTGTTCCCATAATTGCGAATAACCTTACTTAAAAAAGCAAAATTGGCTCAGAAAAATTTTCAAAATTACATTTGCTAAATTTTTATCAAATATTTAGTATTGCTTATTTTGCAGAATACACAGTGATGTGCCAATGCCAATAGAATAGAAAGCGACGAACGAATGGCAGCAGAATAGATGGTGATGAACAAATGCCGGCAGGATAAATAGTGATCAGCGAATGACAGCAGATGATGGTGATGAGGGAATGCCAGAAGAATAGACAGTGATGAGCGAATGCCAGAAGAATAGAGAGTTATGGACGAATGCCAGAATGATAGACAATGATGAGCGAATGCCAGAAGAATAGAGAGTTATGGACGAATGCCAGAATGATATACAGTGATGAGCTAATGCCAGAAGAATAGACAGATGAGTGAATGCCAGAAGAATAGACAGATGAGTGAATGCCAGAAGAATAGACAGAGATGAGCGAATGACAGGAGAATAGACAGCGATGAGCGAATGCCAGAACAATAAACAATGATGAGCTAATGCCAGAAGAATAGACAGCGATGAGCGAATAGCAGAAGAATGGACAGTGATGAGCAAATGCCAAGAGATTAGACAGTGATGAGCGAATGCCAGGAGAGTAGACAGTGATGAGCGAATGGCAGGAGAATAGACAGTGATGAGCGAATGACATAAGAATTAATAGAAAAAGTGGAGGACATAGAAGAGAAATTTTTTTCCGAGATGTGATTAACCAGAGGCTATTGATAGAATAAACAGAAAGGTATATTAGTTACTAACATCAGTTTGTTGCGTTTACAACTCTTATGTTACTAGAAGAAACATTTGATTGTCTACTAATGCTTCATTATTGAGCAGATATTGATAATGTAGCCTAACTTTTATCCTTACGAAAACATCATGTTATTATGTATTAGCGTCTAGGATACTAGGAAAAACTTATAAAGTGTGTACAAAAAACTATAGCCTAGACTATTGAGAAATATCACAGTCTGTAAGGTCAGCTCCTCTCAGGTAATTAAGTCTTTGTTGCACTTATGTAAATAAATAACTCATTTTACCTCATTTTTAGTGTGTTATTTCCTGACATTTGGATCCCTAAATCAATCCTGGACTTTTGAAACACGAGTGTTAAACACTGAGAAATCAAAACTTTTATCTCAATATTTCAAGTATAATGGAAAGACAGGATTATATACAGAAAAACTGACACAAATGTCATCACTGTCTATTCTTCTAAACCCAATACCACTATTTGCAGGCGACTATTGGCAGCGTCACTTTGCAGCCGGTCTAAGTTTCATTTTCCCACTAACTTTCAAACTACAATATATGAATATATATCTTTGCAGTTCACTATTATTACTTTTTTCGTATGTAGCATTAAACCAAAAGATGTAAAATATAAACTATAGAACTTATAGAAAGGTCTAAATTTATTTTAGAATACTATATATACAGTATATATAAATATATGAAACAAAATTAGTTAAACCGATAGAGGTGCTGGCGTTGAACTTTGTGCTGCTAATGACCTGACCATATATGGAAATTGTCTATCTGGGCTACTTTATCTGTGGGATTATGAATCAAATAATACAAATGAAAATAAAATCTACATATTTTATGTAACATATATATATGTTGTCTTATATCATTATTGTAAATTAGCATTTGCAAATTAGTATGCAACACTGACACCGCAAGAAACGCACCATGTATATTTTAAATATTTTTTAGAAATAATTATTCAAAGCCAAAATTTTTATCCTTTGAACCATGCTTCTTTCCTATATCAACCTATTTAATTTTAATTACATACTATTTCCATGACATTTATATTTATTTTATATGAATTAAAATAATTATATTATTAACTTATACTGTTCAGTGTTCAATGATATGATCTTTAAATATTCTGCGTAATATTCGATATCTGTTAAAATTGTTCAGAATATGGCAATCTAGACATTGTCATGAATACTTATATAGTTTGCAGTAAGACTATGACTTTTCCGTAACTGTTTTACTCTACAACAGATAGATCAAAATGTGGTGGGAAGGTTAAAAGTCCCTGAACTTTGAGATTCCTGTTTTCTCCAACAGTTTTATAATTACATCTAGTCAAATTTTATATGTAAAATCAGAGAGAAGGCTTGATCAAAGAAAAGAGGGTTGTTTTTTCCCCAACAACAAAATTAAAGGATTCAGTGGTCATCATCATCATCATCATCATCCTCAACCAGCCATGGGCTACGGAGGTCCAACCAGACCGTGCAATTTAGTTCTCCAAGCAAGTCTATCCTGAGCTACATCTACTGCATCTGGCCACTGCACACCAATTCTAACAAGGTCCTGTTTGACATTGTCAGCCCACCGCATCCTAGGTCTCCCCTTCTTTCTGAGGCCTTTAGGCACACTGTTCATAACCCTATTCGCCAATCTATAATTATTCATACGGGCAACATGGCCAAACCAACAGAGTCTCTCTCTGCACAATATGCTGCTTAAAGGAGGTTGCAAACTCCTTTGCCTAATCTCATCATTAGTTACAAAGTTGAACCACCTGATGCCCAAGATACTGCGTAAGCATCTGGAATCAAAAGCATCTAGTTTCCTGTTATCTTGTTTACAAAGTGTCCACGTTTCACTACCATAACTAACCCTAGAAAGAACCAAACTATTATACAGTCTAATTTTAGTCTTTAGGTGTATACGCCTATTTCTCCACAATCTCCATAGATTCTTAAAAGTCCCGGCAGCAATCCCTATTCGTATGTTAATCTCATGCCGCACATCACCATTATCTGTTACATAGCTCCCAAGATAATTAAACTGTGACACCTGCTCAAGACTGCAACCATTCAGATTAACTGAATCACAGCCTGCCTGACCAATTTTCATCACTTTAGTTTTCTCTCTGTTTACAACCAAACCTACTCTATTACCAGTCTCATCAACAGCTCGAATGAAAGAGTTCATCTCATCAACATCATTTGCCAAAAGGGCTAAATCATCAGCATAATCTAAATCAGAAATTTTCGTACCTCCAGCCCATTTAAGGCCAAAATCTTTCCCTTGAAGTGAATTTCGCACAACATAATCAATAACCAAGCTAAAGAGAAAAGGAGACAAAATACACCCTTGTCGAACACCAGAAGTAATGCTAAACCAATTGCTACAAGCCTTACCAACCCTCACACATGACTCGGTGTTATTATAGAGAGCTTTCATAATGTTAACTAACTTGTCTGGTATACCATATGATCTCACAATCAACCACAAATTATGACGATCAACAGAGTCGAAAGCCTTTTTGAAATCAACAAAGCTAGCAACCAAAGGTTTCTGAAACTCTAAACATTTCTCAAGAATCTGCCTAAGTGAAAATATCTGATCCACACATCCCCTACCACTTCTGAATCCACATTGCTCATCACGCAATTGACTGTCAACCAGATTCTTAATTCTATTAAGCACAATCATGGAAAGAACTTTACCTGGAACAGAGAGTTGGCTGATACCCCTATAGTTATCACAAGAACTGCGATCACCTTTTTTGAAAATAGGGATAATAATACATCAGGTAAAATCCTTAGGGACCATGCCTTTATCATAAAAAGATATTCAATATTTCAGTCATCCAAGTGGAAACCAAAATATTCCCAGGTCTAAGCATTTCCATAGTAATTTCATGTATCCCAGGGGATTTATAAAGTTTAAGTTTAGAAATTGCCAAACTAACCTCTGATTGTGTTATAGGGCCAACATTAAAACCATTAATACATCTATCATTATTGCAAACAATGGGAGTAGAACTAACCACATTGTTCAGAACATTACCGAAATGCTCAGCCCACCTAGCCATGACAGAATCCTCCCCTTCTATAACCTTACCTTGTGTGTCCTTCAATCCTTGTATGCCTGTCCGTTTTCTACCACACAAAACATTAACTATCTGGTACAGCTCTCTGCTGTTGTGCTGTCTAACTGCTTCCTCGGCTTTGTCAGCCAAACCATCAAGCCAAAGATTCTTATCAGCAGCTAACTGATCCTTTACAAGTTTATTAAGGTCTCTGTAATGCTTTCTATTAGTACTAGTAGGGTATTGATTAAGGGCATTCCTGCAGTTCTTTCTTTCTGAAATAAGCTTAAGTGCCTTATCACTCAGATAATTTTGCCTCTTCTGCTCCTTTTTTCCTAAAAGAGTACTGTTAGTGTCCAAAAAAGCCTGTTTAAAATGATCCCATTGTTCCTCAACTTCAGTAGTAAGCAAACCATGACTGTCGTAATGACTAAGTAACCTATCATGGTAAGCTTTGGCTATAACTGGATCTTTCAGAGCTTCAGAATTAAAAGTAAATTTTTTAACCCTAGCACAACACTTTTTAAGTTTAAGTTCCAACACACTTTTAACAAGGTAATGGTCAGATCCAATTTCAGCTCCCCTATATGCCCTGGTATTCCTAACAGAACTAGCCCATTTGCTGTTAATTAATATGTAATCAATCATATTCTTATGCAGCCCATCAGGTGAAACCCATGTGTACTTATGTATGTCACGGTGTTTGTAATAAGTGTTAGTTATTCTGAATCCATTCAGTTTACTTACCTGTAGGAGACGTTGCCCATTGGCATTGCAGCTACCAATACCAAAAGGGCCTATTACTCCTCCCCAAAGGTCAGAGTCAGTATCAACTTTGGCATTGAAGTCACCAAGAATCTCCTTTCTTGACAGAATTCAAAATATCCTGAAGTTGTTCATAAAACCTATCCTTCTCATCCTCATCGGCATCCTCAGTGGGGGCATAACAGCAGATAACATTCAAGTCTTTAATGCTTGTCTGAAATTTTGCTGTAAGAAACCTTTCATTAATGCACTCATATCCTAGAAGAGCATCGCTAGCGTGTCTGCTGAGAAGCAGACCCACGCCTTGGTGATGCTTATTGTCGTCCCTCCCTGAAAAGAGAAATTTAAGATTATTTTTAAGAATCTGACCTTTATCTGTCCATCTGGTCTCTTGCAAGCCGAGAATATCTAAATTATAACGGTGGAATTCTTGTGTGAGGACATCAAGAGAAAAAGCTCTGTGCAGAGTTCTCACATTCCAACTACCTATGGAGAGAAAATGGTTAGTAGGATGTTTAAAGAAACTATGTTTATTGAGAGAGAGAATGCCGACAATATCAAACAGCCCCCTAATCGCAGACATGGGGCAAAGACCCGTTCCCCCACTACTAAAGGCTGAAGCCATCTACACTGGAAGACTTCCTCCAATGTAGAATTTGACGATGCCAATAGAAGCAAAGAGTTCAGGTGCCTGCGATGACTTCTGCTCAGGATTATCTACCAGCTGATAAACATATCCTGTGAATCTATTCACTTGGGGCTGTCAACCCACAAACAAACAGAAAACACAGCGGAAGATTTTCCCTCCACAGAAGCCCACCAGTGCAGCAAAATCAGGATCCATAATCAAGCTCAGAGCCATATATCTGTCCAGTCCAGTAGGTTTATATGGTCAGCACCAGGACCCTTTGTGGTTGACCATTCCTCAGCAGGGTAGAAAAAAGAAGAAAAGTAGCCATAGTTGTCCAGATCAGTAGGCCACACTAATCTGGCAGCCCTCCCCTTCCGTTCACTTCCACAAGAGAGTATCTCTTTTGAAAGTTACTAACGGTCCGCACCACGAGAAGGCGGGGTCGGACATTAGTTGCTAGGCCTGGCCGGTTCTATGCATCATCACAGGGGATGGGTGCATAGCTCTCCTCCCAGTGACTACCTAGCTACCATTTACAGACCGATTCAGTGGTAGGATAAGTTAAATTAATCACCAGCTTGATATGCAAAATAAATTTGTGGAGATTTTTAATGTAAAATAAATGATCTGGTATTTTATCTTTAACAGGAAAGTTCACATTAAAATATGATTAATAATAATTAGATGACATGAAACTAAAACTACCGTAATTAAAATAATTGCTACAGTTTAGATAAATAGATAAAATTAAAATAATTGCTACAGTTTAGCGAAACCTTTAGATAAATAAGTAATTTAGGTCCTTATTATTTCACATACATATTTCTTTACACTAAAATGCCTACTAAATAGTCACTTTTATACATGAATAAACTTATCTACAGATTTGGATACTCGTCTTTTACTGTACGCCTCTGTGTCTGTAAATATATTTTCTCGCAGTAAGGGAAATGATTGAAGGGAAACTGTGAGAGAGAAAAAAATCAAATTTTTAATGTATGTATATATTACATCAAAATATTTGATAGCCACGCAACAATGCTCCATTGATAACAACTACGGTGTTAAAAGTTTGAAAAGCATCATACGCTATTGTTATTTTGAGTGCAAATGTAAAATTAATTTAATATTCATAAAAAAATTTAACGTTGAATGTAAAATTGTTTCAGTCATTGCGCTTAAGCGTTAATACAAACTCACCATTTGAAGGCAGATAAGGTCCACTACCAGTAGATTGGATTAGAAAGAGATGTGAAAGTTTCAGCTGTAACAAAAAACATAAATTCACAGCTGAATATTCATTTAATAAACATACGCTGGAAGGCAAAGGATTTATTTTCCCTTATAACCTTTGTTACGAAATTAACTATAGTATTTTTGTATTTCAATATATCATATTAGGTTTTTTATGATCTTGGGAGGAAAAGTTTAAATACCACACTCTTATTCTTTATATTTTATTACGTGCTGAATGTTACATAAACTGAGTATGTATCATGCATATAAATATCAAAAAAACATATTTCACAGGAGAATTTCCCTGATATTCTTCGTTTTTTTAACCCACTCTGCAGGTACTGTTACCAGATTATTTTTAATATTATTAGGACAGATGAACATGCTAGAATGAACTTGTGATTTGATGTATCATTTTGATGCTCGCATGTGCTACAGCGTGAGAACTACGTAACGAACCTCTTCGAAAGAAACAACTTAAAAAATTAAAAATAAGTTGTGAATGTGAAGGAAAATGTACTTTGTTTTAGTCTATGCAGTGTAGTATAAAGAAGAAATGTTTTAAATTGCGAGAGCTCAAATAAGTTTATTAGTGTGATCGTGATGACTAAAACCTTAGAAAGAAGTCATTTGATGTATAGTTATTTAGTTGTTTAGGAATTAGTAAAGTTATTGTCGATAGCTTGCAGATTTGTTCACAATATGATTCTGCCTATTATTAAATGATGTAAAAAGCCATATTTTATGCATTGAGTGTAGATAATAAAAAATTATGGAGAAAATATTTCTTTGTATGAATAGTAATAAGGTGCTAAGTTCTTCTGCAGATTTATTTTCATACTAATATAGCTTTGTGTTGGTTGAAATTAGTTTATATAAATGTTTTCATTCATACTTTTGTAATAAATTACATTATTTTAGAATTATTGTTACTTATTATATTTGATCTCATGCTCAGTTTCAATCCTGCCAGGATCGGGATTATTTATTGAATGCCTTTTACAAGAAGTATGGATGAGTTAGTAAAACTGATAACTGACATAAACAGTAAAATTGCTGACATGAGTGCTGAGATAGTCTTTCAAAACGATAGCTTGAGAGCTGAAATAGCCAGCCAAAAAGATGACTTAAAAGTCGAAATGGGCTTTCAAGTGATGGGGTAAGTAAAAAGTGTAATGTAAATGAAATCACTTGTGATTTTAACACAAAACTTGATAATGTCAAGATTGATTATAAGCATCAAATCATAGTGTAAAAACTGATTGTGAAGGCCAGTTTCAGATTTTCAGAAATAAAACATTACCTTCTTCTTGTAATAATAATAATTTTAGTGACAATAATGTTTATTCACATATCGGTAGGAATAAAACTAAACCTTCCACATATCATAATCATCTTGGATAGCATTTAAAACACAATTTGAAGTCATCGCTAGAGCTAATGAGTGGAATGAATTTCAGAAGGACAATTTTCTTAGCTTCTTTTAGAAATTCTGCTGCCGAAGTTTTACAGTCTGTTCCAAAAGAAAAACACCTTGATTATACAAGTTTGGTATCTGCAGTAGAATTCAGATTTAGTGATAGTTATTTAAAGCAGTATTATATTACTCAGTTCAAACATCCAATGAAGAAGAGTGGTGAAACTTTGCAAGAAGTTGCCAGTGATATTGAGTACCTATGATTGGCTTATATTAACTGCCCACCAGATATTCACGATAACTTATCTTAATTAGGATTTATTGATGCTATGCTGACCCTGAGACTCAATAATTCCTGAGGATGTTGGAAGGTGAATTCTCAAAGTCAGCAGTGGTACATGCCATGAAATACGAGTGCTCCAGGCTCTTCCCCCGAGCAAACAAACACACAGTGAGATTTGTGAATGCAGAAGAAACTGTGGAAACGAATAGTGAAATGCGAGAACTAACCAAAGACATACTATCCGTTTTGAAAGAGATAAAATGTGTCTCTCCAAGGACTTCTACAAACGTACAGTATTGGAATTGTGGCAAGACTGGATATATTTGAGCCAACTGCAAAAAGTGGAGGGTGCAAAGTTCAAGCACGTCCAATGGCAACAAAACCAGCGTAAGTAACGTGAAGAACAAAGACTGGCTGTTTGATTGGTTGGTGGCCCAGTGAGAAGCTGGCTGGCTTAACGTTACAAGTTTTTTGAGAGGTCCGTTACCGGCTTTCTCAGTTCTCCAATCAAAATTCGTAGATTTTTTTGAAGTGGAAAATGTGGAGCTAAGTTAACTTGTTGAAAATATTTTATGAATATAAAATACATTTACAATTCTTGAGAATAAAAATCATAATAGATTCTGTTTTAGATTTTTTTCCATAACTCTGTTTCTAGAAGAAACTGTCCTACAAGGTTATAAATATTTTTCCTGATTTCCAAGTTAAAAAAATAAAAATAAATACCCCCTCAAGCAGCTGCTTGCCACAGAGGTCTGACAGGAGCCTGTCAGTTTATATGCCACAGTACAAGATCTGAGAGGATGGCAGGACCTCAGCAGAAAATCAACACGAACATCCATGCCTTCCCCAGGCCTCGAACCCAGGTCCCGTAGATCAGTAGCCAAGCCGCTAACCCACTCGGCCAAGTCAGGATTATCTAAAATATTGTAAATTGTAAATTCATCAATACCTAATAAAGTTAATTATTTAAATATTGTTTTTCTTGAAATAGAATATTTTGGGCAATTTAGCAATATATGATTAACACTTTCTAAAGTATTACAGTAGTTACAATTTGGAGAGTTAATCTGTTTGATCTTGTACAAAAATGGATTAAGAGTTGTAGCACCTGTTCTAAGTTTATGTATTTTGCACATTAGTGCTCTAGAAAGATTATGTTTATATATATATTGGATGTTACAATTTAGGTTAAATCTAAAATTATTTTGAATACAACCATTGATTTTAAAAATCATATTTGTGAGATGATATTCATGTTTATGAATTAAATTTTTAAATTGTTTGTAGAAATAAATAGTTTGAGTATAGTTTGGAAGATTAATAGCTTTTTTCGCAAGATTTTCGTTACCAGCAATGTTGCAATGGGCCGGAATCCATTGAAGTGAAATATTATTTTTTAAAATTCTAATATTAAAATCCGTTAAAGTTAAAATTTTATCTAAATATTGCGTATAGTTTGTATAATAATAATCTTGTCTTAAGATATTCAGAGCACATTTTGAATCAGTATATATAACTATATATTTATTTTTAAATGTTTGCGTAACATATATTAAAGCTTCAATGATAGCAATTATTTCTGCTTGTAATAGACGGAAGTTTAATGGATTTAGAGATTTGAGTTGATGGTATATAAAATGCTGCTGCTGCAGCATTCAAATCTGATTTAAGTGAACCATCAGTGGATACGCTAATATGATTTATATATTTAAATTACAGTAAGAATTAGATAAAATTTTTAAGGTTTCCGGTGCATAATTTTTTTTATTAAAAATATCTGGTAGATTGTCTCGAATTGTCGGTCTGTAAAAACTTAAGTCCGCAATCAGATTGAAAAAATCTCCTGAAGTGGAGGTATTAAAATTAATTTAATAAAGGATCATCATTTAAGATTTTATGATAGTTATTAAATATTTTTTATTATTTTGGTAGTTGATTAAAAAAGGATGCTGAGGAATTTTGAAATATAGTCTGGCTAGATATTTAATTAAAGGAATTTTTATTCTGATATTAAAAGATATTGCTGTTTCGCCGATTAGAGAGGTTGTTGGAGTTCTTTTTAATAAGCCTAATGATAGTTTTACGAACTGGTTTTGAAGAGTAGAGAATTTTTTAATTTTGTAATCATTAATTCCAACCATGAATTCTAAGCCAAATTCAATTTTTGTCCTGACAAGACTTTTATACAAGGAAATTAAAAATTCAGGTGCTGTCCCCAATTTGTGGTAGCAAGACATTTAAAAAAGTTTAATAATTTACATCCTTTGCTGTATTCATATGTTAGGTGATCATTCCATTTCAGTCGGGAATCCAAATAGATACCTAAATATTTAAATGCTGTCACTTGTTTGATCTGTTGAGGTGGAGGACTTTTTGAATAGGTAAAAGGTAAGCAAACTGTTTTTTCATGATTAAGTGTAAGGTGCCAAATTTTACAGAATTTTGCAATGATATCGATATGAGATTGAAGTCTTTTAGTTAGATTAGCGATATTTTTACCGAGACTCCATATGACAATATCGTCCGCAAAAGTTGTAAACTTAGTGTCGGAATCAAAGTCATTAAATAAATCATCTAGATAGATATTAAAAAGGGTCGGGCTCAGAATTGAACCCTGTGCTATTCCTTGTGTCATTCTAAATATTGAAGAGAATTCATTATTTATTTTAACTTGGAATGATTTTTTTGTTAAATTAAAATATAGGAATTGTAATAAATTTCCTTTGATATTTAAGTTAATAATTTTGTGTAAAAGGCCATTTGCCATATTAAATCAAAGGCAAGTGAAAGATCAAAGAAAATCGCCATTAAGTAAAATTTTTTTGATTTAGCAATATGGTAATCAGTTATTAAAGTAGAAACACATTCTTTAGATGATTTGCCTCTCCTAAATCCAAAGACGTTGGAAGGAAAGATATGTGAACTTTCTATAAACCAATTAAGTCGTCTAAAAACTAATTTTTCAAAAAGTTTTAAACTGTTAGAAAGTAAAGAAATGGGCCGATAAGATTTTGGATCAGATGGTAGTTTATTTGGTTTTTGAATAAATATTATAAAGAATTTTGACCAAGCCAAAGGATAGTTATGATTTTTCCAAATGCGGTTGAATATATCTAATGGTTTATTTTTCCATAGTGGTGGAAGATTTAAGAAAAATTTGTTTGAGATAAGATCAGGGCCTGAAGCTGCTTTAAGGTTTAATTTTTTTATAGCGTTATTAATTTCGTCAACCGAGAATTTAGCGTCCATAATTGGGATATCAGGACGAAATGTTAAAATATTTTTACCAACCTGATTTTCAATCTTTTTTTCATAGTATGAAATATGAGTGGTCTTTGCAATTTTTAAATTTGAGCACATGAAGTCTGCTGTTTGGGACATATTTAGATTTTTGTCTAAAGCAATTTCTGCTAGTGGGAAAAATTGTTTAGGTTCTTCGTTCAATGTTTTAAAAATTCTCCACATATTAGAGATAGGAGTTTGTGGATTTAGAGAACTGGAAAAAATTTTCCAATTTTCTGTATATAATTCCTTTAATTTTTTTATGACTAGAGCTTTGATTTTTTTGAAATAATTTATATCTTTAAAATCTCTTGTTCTTTTGGATTTATTTTCAGCTTTTTTTCTTATGGTAGTGATTTTATTCATGTGCCAAATGTTTCTATGTATTTTTGGATTTTTATTTATGATTTCGGAAAAGCAAGATTTTGTAAGATTTTCAATTTGATTAAAAAAATATTATAATCACATGTATCAGGATTAGGAGAATTTTGAATTAAAAGATTATGAAATTGGTACCAATTGTTAAGTTTAACTACTTTCTTATCCGTAAATTGAAATTTAGAAGAAATTAAAATGGGGTGATGGTCACTACCTCTTGTATCTTGAAGGAGTGACCAAGAAAATTTATTATATAATTCGGATGAGCAAAAAGTTAGGTCAGTTATAGATCTGTGATTATTTGGATTTCCATAAGTAGTTAGTTTTTCATTTAAAATAATAAAATCATTTTTATAATGAAATTGTTTAAATGAACTCCTGCTCTATTTATGTGATAGGAATGCCAAGCATAGTGGTGCGAATTGAAATCTCCAACAAAAAATAGTGTAGGTGAAACTTGATTAAGAATTTCAGTATAAATTGATTCGTTAATAATCTTGCACGAATTATAGATATTAATTAAAGTAAATTTAAATTTTTTCAATAAGATGTCAAGCGCTATAATTTCTAAGTCAGGATTATTTACAGTAATATTTCTAATTTTGTGTTTAATAGTTCTGCTAACATAAAATCCAACACCTTTGGATTTATCGGAGGCAAAGTGAGAATAGAAAATGAAAGGAGAAATTCGGGTGTTTTTTTTAGTAAAAATTTCCTGAAGTGCTACAACACTTAATTTTTTGTACTTACCAAGTAAGACAATTTCTTCTTTTTTAGATACGATTCCTCTGCAATTCCACTGCAATAAAATAAAATCACTCGAAGAATTATATCTTGAGATTTATGATGATGTCTTCCAATATAGAATATTCCTCTTCAGTGTTACATATATACCTACATAACTGAAGAATTAAGTCAATAATTAAGTTTCTAGAGATGTTATCTTAGGATTATTTATATGAAGATATCTTTGGGCTACTTGAGCATAAGTGTTTTGATTAATTGCACTAGTTGAAGGTTGTGGTTCAGTGATCTTTTGCTTTGATACTGTTGAAGTTGCATTTTTTTTCTGTGTTTGCAATTTTTTAGGTTTGATTTTTTCAACAGGTTTGGTCAAAGTGCTTACATCTTCTTCAATTGTGTTTACAATAACAATTTCCTTATCAATTTCATTAATTGATGTTTGTTGACGATTTTCATTACATGAATGAATGTCAATTACTTTTCCTTGGACTTCCATATGAGATTTGTTTGGTTGTTGCTTAAATGGTGGAATGAATTTTTCAGAATTTGTAGATCTTTCAGCCAAAGCTTGTTTGAAAGCAACATTCCAGGTACATTCATGTAATTCCTGGATTTTTTTTGCACGGCATGCTACACGTTTTATAGGACAGGCATAATATGTCGATGGATGTTCGCCTGAACAGTTTGGACAGCAGAGTGTTTTTGAAGTACAGTTCTTATAATAATGTAGACCTGAGCATCTTTTGCATCCTCTACAACGGGTGCCAGTATGTCCAAACCTGTTACACCTTAAGCAAAAGGGAGGAGGGAAAAAGTAAGGTTTGACTTTGATCCTTGAAAGGCCAATGAATACAAATTTAGGCAATGAATCTGAGTCGATTTTAAATACCACATTTTCTGTTGGATCTTTAGCAATGATGGTATGATTAGTGTTTGGAGAGAATCTATTCATCCTCCTTACTGAAAAAATTCTATATTTGTTTAGTTCTTTTAGCAGAATATCATCCGTATATTTTGTATTTACACCCTCCATGATTCCAAGGAGAAAATCGTTTTGAGGGAATCGATACTCTTACTTTCGTAGTTAATATTTCCGTAACTTTTGTCCGATTGTAGTTGAGATTCATTTTGTAGATTAATACTTTCTTTAGTATGTCTCTTTTTCTTTTTTTTCTTTTTTTGTTGAAGCAAGTCATTAAAAATTTCATTGTTAACTTCAATTTTATTGATGTCGTTTGAAGAAAAACTTCTATATAAGTTTGAAAGTTCCATTTTTTTGATGTGCTTTCCTAGCTTATTAGTTTGGGCTTTTTCACTAGACTTGATTGGGACGCCTTCCGTCTTTTTTAATTTAACGTTGGGCTTTTTGCTCTTTCCTAATTTAGGAATAACAACTTCTTACTAAAAAGTTACTAAATTAACTTCACAAAAGTTAATAAACAAATAACAAACTGAGCCAAATTTAGCACTTCCGATCGCAATCAAATCCAGAATCGGAATAATCGCCCAGTGAGAAGTCGTCCACGTTTCAGCAGTACATGGTGGAGACAACGCAATGATAGCTGATGGAACCACGAATTGTCGCATTATAGTAGACAGTAGTGCAAATGTAACTTTACTCAGAACAAATGTAATTAAGAAGATAATACCTCAGCCAAACTGGAATGCTCTCTTTACTAAAACACTTTATGTGGTTCATAAAATTAAAAACTTTGAAGCAGATGTAAGAGTCTATAAAAAAAAGATTGCTGATCACTATGGAATATTAATTATAACAAAAATAAAATCCTTAATTTCTAGAGATGAAAATCCTACAAATAAGAATAACGCTTACTTAGGTATATATGCCGATGATAAAAAACTTTCCCAAAAACTAGGATTAATAGATTGGAATGTTATTGGAACTGAGGTTACTAATCCGAAAGACTCGTTAAAATTGATATTAGATAAAATTAACGAAATTTGGAATCAATGTTATTTCAAAGCATATAGAGTTAAAAATTTCAAAAGGAAACCGAAAGAATGGATAACTGTAGGGATAATTAAGGCTATTGAAGAAAGAGATCTGTTGTGGGTTAAATATAAGAATAATATGCAAAGTACGATATTATATGATGAATATAAAAAAGTAACACTGTAAATAGTTTGATAAGGAAACAAAAATGTTTTTATTACAGAAATGAAATCGATTTAAATAAATATAACAATAAGAAAATTTGGGAGCTGGTAAAAGATATTATTAATGATAAAAAGAAATTTTCTGTTGACATGCAAATAAAACGCTATTTTGGTAAAAATAAAGCGATGGAGTTGATAGTGGATGATTTTAACAATTACTTTGCAAGTATTACAGGAAATTTAATCCTGAAATATTCCAAAAATATAAATATAGCTGTCAACGAGACTATTACACCTTCTAATTAACATTCCATTTTTATACCTGAAGCAAACAGAGATGAGGTAGTACAGATCATTAGCAATTTAAAAACTAGTAAAGCAGTGGGTTATGATATAGTGAAAACTTCATATATAAAAAGCATGCAGATGTTTTTTCTGAGAACTTGCAACGCTTGATTAATTTGAGTTTGAACACTGGCATTGTTCCTAACACACTCAAAACTGCAATTGTGCGTCCTATATTTAAAAAGGGATCACGAATATAGACCGATCATGATCTTATCAGTTATTGAAAAAGTTTTAGAAAAATATATATACAAATAGGTTAAAAAATTTTTAGAAAAATGTAAAATAATTACAGAGAGGCAGTACGGGTTTAAGAAAAACAGAGGAACTATTGATTTATTAGAGCATTTCTCACAATACATCACTCAATTCTGGAAAAAAGGTTTGTGCTGTATTTATCGATTTGAATAAAGCATTTGACACGGTTAACCATGACATATTGTTAAAAAAGTTATCATTGGTGGGAATTCGAGGTTCACTAAATAAATGGTTCAAAAATTACTTGTCTAATAGGACTATCATCACTAGGATTGAAAATTGTGAGAGTAGAGATCAAATTTTAAATTCAGGTGTACCACAGGGCTCCGTTTTGGGGCCACTTTTATTTGCAATTTATATAAATGATTTAGCAGAAATAAATTTTCAGGGTAATTTGTTTATGTTTGCTGACGAAACCGTTCTGCTGAAAGCAGGTATGCACGTAGAAGAAGTGGTTAGATGTGCACAGAACGACTATGATGTAGCAAATTCTTGGTTTCAGAAAAACAAACTCTTCTTAAATGAATCAAAAACCAAATATATGATCATTCAGAGTAGGCACAAGTTAATAACTTATGCATTAAAACACATAATTATAACTGTCAATATAAATTATAATTAACCAAAACGCATGTTCCTTCCCAATTGTGGAAGAGGTTAATAAAAATCAATATTTGGGGATTTATATTGACCAGGATTTTAAATGGAAATCGCACATAAAATATTATTGTGATAAACTAAGGTATGCATCTTACAAAGTGTTGAAGTTGAGTACACTTATTCCACTGGATGTCATAACAATGATATATAAAGCTCTCTGTGAATTTGACGAATACAAAAATTAACAAATACAAAAAGGTACTCTAAATAATATTGTTAAATTCAATAATAATTAAACGAATACAAAAAAGTACTCTAAATAAAAGTACTCTAAATTAAACGAATACAGAAAAGTACTCTAAATAATATTGTTAAATTCAATAAACATGTAATTAATGAAGATCACATTGGCAATATTTTTCATTTTGTAAATGTTTTATGTTATCTTTAGAAATTACTTTAAAAATGAACACAAGGAGAAAATTTTGCATGTGATCAATACAAAACGAAAGTGTGAAAATTATTTTGTTCAACCAATTTTTCACAATAATTATGGAAAAGCACGGATATCTTATCAAATACCCAAAATTTTTAATTCTCTGCCGAGAGATCTGCCTGAGCACTTATTCAGAAATTAAAACTAAAGTTTTGAAATGGTTATTAGATGTAATAATTGAAAAGTAATGTTTAAAAAGTCATATCCTGTATCTGTATCCTTTAAACAAGTGCAATTTTAATGAGAAATGATGACTTGTACCATAGTTTTGTGCAATATATGCTATAATCCGAAATTTTATAGGTTTATTTTATAAATGTGTTTAATTTTCGCTGTTGTTATTGTTTTAGTTTCTTTTTTTCAATTATGTGTTTATTTTCCATTATACATGTCATATTCTTTAATAAACCTGTCGTGTGATTGAAAGGAATCCTGCTGACAAGCCATAAGGCTTAGCGGGGTAATCTATGTATATAACCATACTAAGGTTTAATAAAGATATTATTATTATTATAAAAAAATTGAAAAAAACTATCCTCGCTAAACCGTCATTGCATCTCCAAACTATCAAAGCGTTCTGCTCAGTGTCCAAGACTGTTGCGTCCTCCTTACTCTCGACACACAAAGGGTCGCTATAAAAAGAGTTTGATTGGTCCCCAAAATTCTGTCTGTTAGGGGAGGAAGTGGCAAGGGACGAAAATAGATAGTTCTGGAATATTCTTGTCCCAAAATTCTGTCCGTTCGTGGGAACCATTCAGCAGTCTTTAGGGGGATTCTCCTGGGCATCTGGTGTTGCAGAGGACGCCTCCTTTTTTACACGTTTCTCGGATCATAACTGGCAGAAAGGCAGGTAAATGGCTATGCGGTACTTCAAACGGAATTATCCGACGAGATAATCTTCCACATGGCGCCAGAATGTCAGACATGGAAGCTGAAGGCAACGTCGAAAGATGAATATGAAAATTCACGGAGAACATCCCTATACCACCACGGGGGGAGAGGCAAGAGAGAATTCATAGAGAGAGCACTATCACTATGTATTCATTGTGCAAAAATTCTCTTCAGGCTATTTGTTGAAAGTGTAGCTTGTTTGACAGTTCCAAAGAATTTGTGAATTGCACAGTCCTTTATGTAAAATGTCCTTACTTTGAAGATCAGTTCGAAGAGAAGTGAAAAAGTCTGATACAAAAAGTTTCATATTTGTCCCTGAAAAGAAATCACTGAAGTTCTCTCCAGGAACCATATTTAAATGCTCTTAGGACATTAATTAATGGTATACATAACATTCTATTAACGTTCTTATTAAACAAATATTCAACCTACTACATTATTATATTAGCATCTATATTAATTTTTAGCGATGAGTATTTTTACGCGTTTTCCGATGGCAAAAAACAGATTTTGTATTTATGATCCCTTGTAATTAATTATTACTACCTTTAACAGTCACTCTGTACGTTGACACTCGTAGAAAGGTAAAGATTCCTACACAAAATACGTTAGGTAAAATGAAGGGGCGGTCCCGCTATGTACTGCGTGTGGGGTGAAATGTTAAAACCTTCTGATTAGTATAGAAATTAAAAACGACCTGTTGGAAAGTATCAGGTCGTTCTCTTTTGTTGTTAATTTTTAAAGATTTTTAGCGACTCTTTTAGTGTAGTATTACACTAAAAGATATTGTAATTTATAGTGGTACATGTTTTCACTCTTCCTTTAAACACTTTTTTCTGGCTAAAAGGATACGATAAAATAATGCTGTTTTTAAATTTATTCCTTGAAATAATATCTTCATTATCCACTGAGTGCTTTTGAAATCAAAATTTTAAATTTTAAATTGTGCTACATTAACTGCTTTTGAAATAAAATTCAGATTTCTACCTTTTCTAAACCATGTGTCTTAACCTTTATATACGAGATAACTCAAATTAAACTGATTATACTCAAGTAAATTTGTAGGTATAACTCAATGGATATAAATAATATTTTAAATTTCAATATTTCAGATCGTTGCTGAAGCAATAAATATAACAGTAGTCATCAATTTGTGCAACTATCTCAGTTGCTATATCTAGAAATTGTTTGTCGACCGCCATCTTCAATTATATTTAAGGCAACTTCCAATGACAGACTCGGTAGTATAAAAAAACATCAATAGAAGAGATCTCGATTGGCGGAATAGTAGCTCAGACATTGGCGGAATAGTATCGGCGGAATAGTAGCTCAGACACCTGCCATGCCACTAGGAGTCGTAGGTTTGTATCACATCCGGATCAAGTCGATTTTTCCTCTATGCCCTGAATAGTTCAGCCTACAGATACTTTACCTGTGTTTGATTTTTATTTAAGAAATTGGTTTCATGTAGAAAAAGAAAATATATATATATGAAGTTTAAACATATTTATTCTACTGTTTAAAATATTTCCCCATAATATATATATTTTTGTGTATTGTAAATAGAAAGAATGGTTTAGGGGGACTTTTAGGTTTGATGTTTGATATGGTTTCTTCATTAGCCTGGTATAGAAAAATGATCACTTGTCGACGTCACATTTAATTGAGTTCTTAAGCATCAGACTGAAACTGAAACATGACCAATATTTGACATTGAAGAAATCCTCAGATATTATACGTTGCATTTTCACAGTTATGTAGTACATTTCCCTTAGATACCTTCACAATATACAGTACACTTCCCTTAGATACCTTCACAATATACAGTACATTTCCCTTAGATACCTTAAGACAGGGTCTCAGACATGTGGCCTTTGAACACATTTTGAGTATTCCACAACCAATATGTTTCATCATAATCATGGTAACAAACTGTGGCTTACTAACTTGGATCGACTGAGATGATCGAATCCATGTGAGTACGCAGAATGTGTTCACCTTTAGCCCAAGATGGAATCACTATGAATAGAATTTAAGTTTATATTTTGGTGTTAAAAGTATGTAACTTTAAAAAAATTCTAACTATATTTTTCTTGTTATTAAAATGAAATACCCTATAATGAAATGTTAGTGATTCAGCCTCCTATATGATTTAATTTTCAGACTCCTGACTTAGATTTACAGGCACGGTCCTAACGAAATAGTTCTGATTTAGCCAATTGGAAGAGAAAAACGTTACGACTTGCTCAACAGCTTATTCCTATTATGTAAAGAATCTTAGTTCTCTTACAGATAAACGTAGAAAACGTCGGTGTCTAAAAATGAGTAATAAATAGGGAAGCTGAAGGAGACTGGTAACATATATCATTATACACAGAATGGATAAATTATTATATACACCACGATAAAAAATCGTATCCAGTCACGTGGGATGCTGAAACTGGCAAGGCCTTTAAATAAAGCAGATCTCTACGCAATGTAAACCAATCACGGAGTTCAATCATGGGAACTATCTTATGCACAACAATAACCATTTTATGCACAAAGACCATGCATTGTACCATAAAAAAATACGTTATGGCAGTCGACGTCCACATCCTGTTTCCTTTTTGGCTGCAAGGCACTGAAAGATTAGACTGCAGTTTGCAAAGGCCTTTCGTAATATTTTGGCTATATCTTTTGCATGTGATCTTTCCTGAACATCTTCTTGCCAGATGGCCAAATTTATGGCATTTAAGGCAGATTGATGGGATTAGGAAATATCTCCTCACCTTGTATTTTGCTACTCAGATCGTGTTGCAGTGTTCTAAAGTTTCCATCGCTTCACTTCATAGGACCTTGTAAAACTTCTTCGTTAACACTTACCTTTCGTAGGACTTGAAAAACGAAAAAAAGATTTCGCAATACATTCATAGTACCTTATTAAATATACAATACATTCATAGTACCTTATTAAACATAACCGTGCAATATGCTCAATCTAAAAATGTGAAATATGGATTTATTAAAACATTAAGTGTATTATGGTGCATGGTGTCAGGTTTCATGAAAATCTACTATATCGCAAAACTTAGGAGATTTAAAATCTCACAATTCTTTTAAGATCAAATTGGGGTCAAATATCAATTTAACTGTGATACTGATGTGCTTCAATAATGAAACAAAAATGTTTTCTATTGAATGGAAGTTATATATGTTTGATATACGTTGCATTACCACCAATTAAAATATTTTTCTTTTGTTCCGGCAATTACTCTTTGCACTGGGGGTATCATTGCATCATTACGCCTCTACTCATCCATGACTTGTTGTTTTCTCTCCAATTAACAATAAAAGTTTTAGGTCATTGCCCTTAAAGCACATTAGTTTCAGTGATTTATCCATAAAAAAGGAATTTCACGAAAGCCCATCATCAAAAATATGAATAATTATATAAAGAGGAAAATCTTGTGTTTTTTTAATAAGATAAAAATAATAATAATTATTTCATAAGTCATAATTATTTCATTAATTCATGTGAATTTAATTATGATAACACGAGGAAATTTCGTTATAAACAAATATAAAGGAAATAAAAAAATAAAATGTGTTGAACAAATTAAAAAACAATTTAAGAACATTTTATTAATCAGAACACTAAAAGTAACAAAGATCTTTTAGTATGAAACAGCTATTAACAGATACCACCTTTTTGTGAACACTTTCATTGGTCCAGCTGCCAGAAACATTGAAATAACATATTAAATAACTACTCCAAAACAGACACTCTCCAATACGGATACGGCAAAACATGCTCCTTTCGTATTTTTGATCTCTCTCTGATGGAAACTTCGACAATCTTAGGTAAAAGCTTTGGTTTTAATGAAAATATTATATTCTGTAAGTGAGCTGTACTCATTCAACAGACTGATAATCATTCGATGTACAAAGTATAATGATTTATCTAACTAAAGTATCATCTAACCTGGCACTACCACTATATCCTGTAATGTTCAGTTGTATTTTTACATATGAGTGTGCGGTTATCATCGATTTCATGTGTGTGTAGGGAATTTATTGGTAGTTCAGAAGAATTTTACAGATCAGACCTTGAACGACTCAATATATCTCGAAAGTTGCTAATTTTAAAAGATAAAGTAGAAGTTGTAGAGGAAGTCGGGAAAGCAAAAGATGGATTTCGTAGCTTAGCTGATTATTTCAAAATAAGCAAAACTTCAGCATTATTAATCGTCCAAAAAGAGCACCTTTTTAAACAGTAGTGGAAAAATTTGAATGGAAAATAATAAGTACAATTTCTAATGGCAAATACACTTTAGTGAATAAATTGACTTTGAGTAATTTTGTCCTATGTGTAGTTAAGCAATTCCTATCTCTGGGTCTATTATTGAAACAAAGTACGTATTGAAAATGGTTGCAAAAATCTGTGTTATAATGTAATTTTAAAGCCTCATGTGAATAGTCAAATAAGTTTCGTAGGCGTTACCATAGTTCCTTAAAAAAACCTTTCGTATAGTGTCCACTGACATAAATTTCAGAAACTGCTTTTGAATAGGAAAAAAGATTACCATCAATATATAAATCATGCTCTCCAGAAAATGTATCGAACGCAGATGAAATTGATCTGTTTTTTCCATCACAATTCCATAAACCCAATATGCTTTTGAGGGAAACATGGGTGGAGTAAAGTAGGACTGGGATGTTTTACCTCTGAGAGGTACTTTTCCGTAGCCATTGTGTTAAAATGGCCAGGCAACAAGAACCCAATGGTTCAGTTTATAGGAAAAAGATCTACTGAACAATTGTAACAAGAGAGATGGAAGCCTCCCGTCAGAGCAATGTAGAGTGTTCGTTAACATGCACAGAGTATGACTCTCCTGCACATGGGACAACTTAATGTTCATCTCTGATGACAAAGGCTCATCCAAGCCTCTAGGTGTCCCCTTTCTGACCAGTTTAGGGTCAAGGTTTAACAGAAAAATCTCAATGTAGGTAACAAAGGAATATCTCACATTACTGTTGAGTAGAAACGTGACGGGCTTTCGTGAAATTCCTCTTTTCATGGGTAAATCATTGAAACTAATGTGCTTTAAGGGCAATGACAAAAAAAAATTGCTAATTGGGGATCAAACAATAAGTCATGGATGACTATAGGCATAATGATGTAACTGTTGACCCAGTTACATAAAAAAGAGTGATTGCCAGAAAAAAAATAATTATTTTAATCTTTGGTAATGCAATATATCATCCAAAGAATAAACATCATTGAAAAAGTGCTTTTGCCACCCAAAGTCACATCTACATTTCTACTTCTAGATCAAGGAATTGCAGAATATCTCAAGGTAAAATACTGACAATTGGTTCTTAAACATCTGTTTCAAAATCGAACGATGGAAATTGTGTGACAAAATTCTCTACAATTGTAACTATCTCCAAAAAGGTAGAATTTAACTGTAATTTAGGGCAATATGACGAAAGCGATACTGAAGATGAATCTGATGCATCATTACTCACAGGCTGGAAGGAGAGCTATGCTCCAATCCCCTGTGATGATGCATAGAACCGGCCAGGCCTAGCACCTAATGTACGAGCCCGCTTTCTCGTGGTGCAGACCGTTAGTAACTTTCAAAAGAGATACTCTCTTGTAGAAGTGAACGGAAGGGGAGGGCTGGCAGATTATTGTGGCCTACTGATCTGGACAACTATGGCTACTTTTCTTTTTTTTTCTACCCTGCGGAGGTGTGGTCAACCACACAGGGTCCTGGTGCTGACCATATAAACCCACTGGACTCTGAGCTTGATTATGGATCCTGATTTTGCTGCACTGGTGGGCTTCTGTGGAGGGAAAATCTTCCACTATTTTTTGTTTGAGGGTTGACAGCCCCAAGTGAATAGATTCATAGGATATGTTTATCAGCTGGTGGATAATCCTGAGCAGAGGTCATCGTAGGCACCTGAACTCTTTGCTTCTACTGACATCGTCAAATTCTACATTGGAGGAACTCTTTCAGTGTAGATGGCTTCAGCCTTTAGTTGCGAGGTAACAGGTCTTTGCTCCATGTCTGCGATTAGGGAGCTGTTTGATATTGTCGGTATTTCCCTTTCTCAATAAACATAGTTTCTTTAAACATCCCACTAACCATTTTCTCTCCATAGGTAGTTGGAATGTGAGGACTCTGCACAGAGTTTTTCTCTTGATGTCCTCATACAAGAATTCCACCATTACAATTTAGATATTCTCGGCTTGCAAGAGACCAGATGGACAGATAAAGGTCACATTCTTAAAAATAATCTTAAATTTCTCTTTTCAGGGATGGACGACAATAAGCATCACCAAGGCGTGGGTCTGCTTCTCAGCAGACACGCTAGTGATGCTCTTCTAGGATATGAGTGCATTAATGAAAGGTTTCTTACAGCAAAATTTCAGACAAGCGTTAAAGACTTGAATGTTATCTGCTGTTTTGCCCCCACTGAGGATGCCGATGAGGATGAGAAGGATAGGTTTTATGAACAACTTCAGGATATTTTGAATTCTGTCAAGAAAGGAGATATTACCCTTGTTCTTGGTGACTTCAATGCCAAAGTTGATACTGACTCTGGCCTTTGGGGAGGAGTAATGGCAATGGGCAACGTCTCCTACAGGTAAGCAAACTCAATGGATTCAAAATAACTAACACTTATTACAAACACCGCGACATACATAAGTACACATGGGTTTCACCCGATGGGCTGCATAAGAATATGATTGATTACATATTAATTAACAGCAAATGGGCTAGTTCTGTTAGGAATGCCAGGTCATATAGGGATTGAAGGATAAACAGGTATACAGGGATTGAAGGATAAACAAGGTAAGGTTATAGAAGGTGAGGATTCTGTCATGGCTAGGTGAGCTGAGCATTTCAGTGATATTCTAAACAATGTGGTTAGTTCTATTTTCATTGTTTGCAATGTTGGCCCTATAACACAATATGAAGTTATTTTGGTTGTTTCTAAACTTAAACTGCATAAATACCCAGGGGTAGATGAAATTACTACGGAAATGCTTAGAACTGGGAATGTTTCGGTTACCACTTGGATGACTGAAATTTTGAATATCTTTTATGATAAAGGCATTGTTCCTAAGGATTTTACCAGAGCTATTATTATCCCTATTTTCAAAACAGTTCTTGTGATAACTATAGGGGTATCAACCTTCTCTCTGTTCCAGGTAAAGTTCTTTCCATGATTGTGCTTAATAGAATTAAGAATCTGGTTGACAGTCAATTGCGTGATGAGCAATGTGGATTAAGAAGTGGTAGGGGATGTGTGGATCAGATATTTTCACTTAGGCAGATTCTTGAGAAATGTTTAGAGTTTCAGAAACCTTTGGTTGCTAGCTTTGTTGCTAGAGACATGCATCACTTAAAGAAAATACAACGTTACCATTTGTAATATTTCCAATGCTGTATTCACTGAATATAATTGAATATCCACCTAAATACCATTAAGATTGGAAGATATGCCAATATTGAATCAAATTATCGTGATTTCTTTAACATTATATTTTTCGTATAAACATTAGATATCAATATAAGTTAGCCATCTAAACTCACGCACTGTTATCTTAGATTATTTATTATTATTATTTAGACATTATTATAATATTAAAAATTTAATTTTTAAAAATTTTGTTCTAAATCGAATTAGATTATTTTTGTCATCAAATAATAATTATTGCTTTTAAATTTCTAATATACTGTAATAGAAAGATTTTTTAAAGAAATATTTTAAGGCTTTTATTTTGACCATTTATTTTTTTGTGTAGATAGGGGCCTGATCCGAAAGAATTATTTAAACTTCGTTATTTAAATCATCTCATTTTACCAATGAGTGCTAAAATTTGTTTAACTCCTTTTCAGAAAAACCATCTTTACGAGTGAACATCCTACTCTATGAACTGTGCTGACAAGACAGAAGTGATGTTATCAAGGAGAAGTTACAAATGATGTCATATATTCATATAACGTTGACCTCCCATCTGAGAGCTACAATTACTCACCCTCAGAAGTAAAGGCCTTTTCCTTTCAAGAAAGTGAACCCTTTATTCAAAGCACAAGAAGTTTTAGCGTGTCCCAACTCCAAAGAAACAATATTGTCGAACACAGAAGATGAATTTATCTGAATGTGATGCTATATATTTAACAAAACAAATATTGTAAAGCTGAAATTCATTATACTACGTAAAAGTTTACTGATATATTTCATTTTAAAAATTTTCTTCGAAAATATAAAATGCCAGTGAAACATGCATCACTTAAAGAAAATGGAACGTTACCATTTGTAATATTTCCAATGCTGTATTCACTGAATATAATTGAGAACTCTTTATGTATCCACCTACGACGTCATTTGCTACAAAGGCAATTCATGTGTAGACATTGCGAAACTCATTTTCGCATAAGATTAGTTTAAATCGACTGAAAACAAGCATTTTTAAATCTGATGTATTTAGATGTCCCCATTAATGTTTAATTTGCTCATTTAATACGTTAAATCTTTAGCATACCTGCCGATTGGAAGTTGACAATCTCATTTATTAGTTTCTCTTACAATTTCCATTGTTTTCATGTTAAGAAATATCACTACGATACAAAACTATGAAGTATCGGAATTTTCGTTGCTCACTTTTTATGTATACTCATTACTGTTATGTATCTAGAAGATAGGCATTTGAAGTCTTTTGAAAGAAACTGCTGCAGTATGTGAAACGAAAATTATTTATGAGATAAATTAGCCATATTTTACTTAGAATATAAAATGACTCAGTTAATTTAGTGAATTCGAATAGATTTAATATTAAAAGAAAGATTTAATATTAAAAGAAAAAAAAATAGGCTCTAGTCTAGATTACATGTGTTCCACTGTATTCTTGTGTTTAATGTTAATTGTACTCGATAACGTAATCATTACCATTATGAATTAGTCCAGCAAGTGTAATACTATAATCAGTACAGTTGAGGGAAAAGAATAAACTAAAGGTCATCAACACACTATTCAATACACTTCGAATCTGGGAATTTACGTGGCCACATATGCAATTTTGTCTGCCAGCCCCCTGAAATTCCGCAGGACGAGACTGAAATTTCAAAATTGCGAATTAAAGAAAATGGGGGAAATTTGTCCCGGGTTCGAAATCGGGTTCTCTTACAGCTAGGAAAAAAATTTAACCTGACAAATTTTCAGTTGGAAATCAATGATCGCGTGACCCCCTTAGCCCTAATAGAATTTAAAAAAATGTTTTGAACTGAAAACACGATTCTCTCTTAGCTAGAGATTTCAATTTTTAAGGCAAATTCGCAAGGGAAATTCGCGTTTAAATGGCGAAATCTTTCTAGAGTTACGGGGGATCAAAAAGCGTTAAAAGTGCAGGTGCACTTCATGAATATCCTATTTACTTAAGATATTACGCAATTGATATCGATTAATTTTTGTTTTTTTTTTTTGGAATAAAAAATATTTGCATAGAAATTTAGTATTTCCCTAAACTTGATCAAGAACATGCCGACAAAAGATGATTTATGTTAAACAGACATCTTATGAAAGTAACTTAGTAATTCTCCTGTTGGAAGTCGAAAACAGTTCTGATAGTGACGGTTAATTAAACCTGAAATCTAACCCAAATGGGTCAATTATAAAGGGAAAAAAATAAATTTACTCCCTGATGTACACTAAAATTTAAAAGTAAAACAAGCTAATTATGATATCACTTACCAAATGCATATTATCTTAAAAAGCAAATAGGATCCGTGCATGTTTCTTTTCGATTCGTGAAAGAAACGATTTTGATTTCCTCTCTTCCTTTATTTAAACTAAATATGAATTGAATGAATGATTCAATCATTAATATGATTACCTATAAAAATTTATTTCTTTTTAGGGCACGTATGGTAAGATAACCACTTTTTAAATTAATATATTTTATTTTTTGCTCATAATTTGTGGTAGCTCATGATCATTCTTAGACGTTAGAGGCTTTCATTTTGGATATAATCTCATTGCAACTTGTTCCGTTAAATTTTCTTCATTCTTTATAAGGGAAAGAAAGAGGAATCATAACTTCTTTTATTCTGTGACATTCGTTCAGGGGTAAACGATTTTATTTGACAAAACCATTTGTGTATCAGGATATATAGGAGGAACAGATCATTTCTTCCTTTTTTCAAGGGGGAAAATATAGGTAAATTCCTTTTAGAATATGATACTCATCACATCACAGTCTTCCATTTGACGCATAACATGTTGTGTTCGTTTCTTGCATTCAGATGATGTAGATAGAACAATCGTTTACACATTTCCCCTTTATTCGTAAGGAAGGATTTATGAGGGTAAATTTTTATATCTTATCTCTACGTCATAGGTTTCGTTTGATGCATAGCTTGTTTGTTACTCGAGTTCAACTGCTCAGCGGAAACCAAAAAAAAGGAAACCTCTAGCCAACAGTGGCGGTTGAAAGAGTTCCATCGGGTTCCTATAAATATTGAATTTCCAACAACATTGAATGATTATTTTGAACAAGTGCCTTCAGCATTTTTCAATGTAGGCATTATTGCCAATTCACACTAACAAAAGAAGCTAGATCTAGCGCTGAAAAAAGCGTTTTGGCACGAAAAAACAACAACAAAATTTTTAAGCTTTTAGAAACATTTCCTCTAGATCGCAACTTTGTTGTGCAATGAAGCTTATATTCAGGTTTTGGGGCAAATGTAATCGCTATTCTATAAAAATTCAATAATGATTTAAGAGTTAAACATGATAAAAAAATATGATTTCCAGAACAAAGTACATATATTGTATAAGCTAAATTAAAATGCCTCTTATGACATTTGTTTGTTCCTGACTGTAGAGAGGGAATTTTACATTTCCCTAATTACACTAAGTGCTACTATAAAAAGAACTCACCGTTAGGATGTCTTTTTTACTTCATTGGTTACTATAGTAAAACAGTAACCTAAAGGGACAATGGGAAAAATGAAAAAATGAGAAAAGCGACACCTGAGCAGAAAGAAAATACAAGCATCATACCTTACCCGGGGCTCGATCCCAGGTCCCTTTGCCCAGTACTAAGCTCGCTAACCTCTCGGCGGTTATTCAGAGATAATTTAGATTGCGTTAAAACTAAACGAGATCGTGGACCAAAATTAAAAAAGTCTTATGGACGCATGCTTTATTCAAATATGACTAAACTCGATTGTCTCTCCATCATATCGCCTTGATCGGCCTGCCCATTTACAGACGGTTTAACACATTATGGGATTAGGTGGCAGTATTTAACCGGAATCGAAAGCTGCATATATAAGAGAGACAAATTATGGGTCTAATTAAAAGTCTCTAAAAAGTCCGTTATTTTAAGGGATTACGAAAATTTGGCAAACTTTTAATCGTTTAAAAAGCAGTTAAAAACGCAGAAATAAAATTGAAAGGCTATTTTTTATTTTTGTAAAGCCAAATTTCCTGCCATAAGCAAACTGAAAATTTTACATCGTCGACCCGCTCATAAAAAGTTAGATCTGGAGTGCTTGAAAAAAAAAACTAAATTGGCAGCATTACAGCGATATTATTCGCATAGCACAGCAATTTATATTTGAAGCATGCAATATCGGCCCTTCTCTAGGCCTGTCACTATGCACAGAGGAGCCTAGCCTAGACCTAGCACAGAGGACCTAGCCTAGACCTAGCACAGAGGACCTAGCACAGAGGACCTAGCCTAGACCTAGCACAGAGGACCTAGCCTAGACTTTCAGCTGATACCAGTGTTTTTCGGCAGAGACTAAAGTCTCTGCCGAAAAACACTGGTATCAGCTGAAAAATCTACTTTACTTCTTATTTCTTATTTTCTTATATTATAATCTACTTTACTTTTTAAATCTAATATACTACTCTACTTTTCCACGTAAAAGGTCCAATGATTAGAACCCGTCTGGTCACTGCTATCTATCAACGTAATATTGATGGTTGAATGAGCCCTTGTGCACCCTCGCACCCTCGTAATATTGATGGTTAAATGGGCCCTTGTGCACCCTCGCATCCGATGGATCGAAGGTTCTTCTGCCTTCACTTGGGGGAGAGAGCCTCGCTGCATCTGACCGTTATCCCTCTTCTTAAACCGCTGTTTATATTTACAAAAATATGTATATTTCGGTAATATACATACAATACAAATACTCATAAATAAAATGCTTGTTAACCAAATATATATTCCATTTATTCAAAAAAATCTCTAATATTTCCCAATCTAAATAATTTTAGTGCTAAAAGCAAAAATGGAATGTTTTAAAGATAATATTGCTTTTAGTCATCAGCGCTGCTTTTTATTTTTTAGCAAACTAATGTCAGCTTCCTTATTTTTTGAACACCACATATCTTAATCATGTCAATAATAACACAATTTAAATATCTGTCAATATTGGCTGATACAACTGTCTGGGAAGTGATTCATTTCATCTTTTCCAATTGTCACGGTGTCAGGTTGCAATTGTATAAGAGCATTATTTGTTTATTTTGAACTTCAATTTATTTTGGCCTTATTGTTTTATTGTTTTTTTTCTCATCATCGTTATATTTTATTTTTCCCTTTCATTCCCAATAGAGAAAAATATGTATTTCGTTTGTGATGTGAGATTTTAAATCTCCTTGAGAAACGTCTCCTTGAGAAACATCATAGCCTTCGTTTCATTTCCCCGCTTTATTGTTTGCTTTACCTCCATACAAATTTCACTGTTGTATAATATTTTCTTCATAGAATTAGTGATACTTACCTCATATATTCAATCCTAGCATTATCCTCTTATATCATGCTTAACATTGTTGAAATGATGATTTGCTTCTTTAAACAAAATGCAGTGAAACCTCCCTGAAGCAGACACCAGTGGAACAAAAGGACAGGTGTCTGTTTACGAGAGTTGAGACAAGTTTGACGAAGTCGAACAAATAAAGGCATGCAAATAAAATATGTGTAACAGAAACAGATTCATAAATTTGATGCAGTAAGTAAATGTATATATGTATAAATATTTCCTAAGAAAAGATAATTAACTTTTCTGTTTATAATATCTCGTTTTCACAGTTTCTCTCTGTTTATAATTAAGTAACCGTAATTTTAGTTCAAAATCGTAGTTTTGCTTCATTAGGAGCTTTTAGTGTTGATGGTGATTTAAGGCATTAATATATTTTTGGGATTTTGATTCACATTGTCCGTTAATCTTTTTCTTCTTCAAGTTGACCTTATCAGTGTTTAATACCACAATATTTGAACCTGCTACGACTGCGTTAGAGCCTATTGAAACGTATTCCACACCATTATTTTTCCTTTACAACTTATATTTTAACTTAAACAGAGACTTATCGCAGAAAGTGCTCATAGTTTGTACAGGCCTTCTCATAAAAGGACATGGCCAACTAAGATCAAAGTCACTGCCTCAGCTAAACATAAAACAGCACACGAAGTATGCCCTGCTGGAAGAGTAGCTAGCTCTCTAACCGTAATGCCAGTTAAAACTTTCTATTGGATTTCGCAATGTCTATATCATCATCATCATTGTCATCCTCAAACAGCCATGGGCTATGGAGGTCCAACCAGACCGTGCAATTTAGTTCTCCAAGCAAGTCTATCCTGAGCTACATCTACTGCATCTGGCCACTGCACACCAATTCTAACAAGGTCCTGTTTGACATTGTCTGCCCACCGCATCCTAGGTCTCCCCTTCTTTCTGAGGCCTTTACCTTATTCGCCAATCTATAATTATTCATACGGGCAACATGGCCAAACCAACGGAGTCTCTCTCTGCACAATATGCTGCTTAAATGAGGTTGCAAACTCTTTGCCTAACCTCATCATTAGTTACAAAGTTGAACCACCTAATGCCCAAGATGCGTAAGCATCTGGAATCAAAAGCATCTAGTTTCCTTGCATCTTGCTAACAAAGTGTCCACGTTTCACTACCATAACTAACCCTAGAAAGAACCAAACTATTATACAGTCTAATTTTAGTCTTTAGGTGTATACACTTATTTCTCCACACTCTCCATAGATTCTTAAAAGAGATATATATATATAAATAGATTCCTATTCGTCTGTTAATTTCATGCCGCATATCACCAGTATCTCTTTCATAGCTCCCAAGATAATTAAACTGTTGACACCTGCCCAAGACTGCAACCATTCAGAGTAACTTAATCACATCCTGCCTGACCAATTTTCATCACTTTAGTTTTCTCTCTGTTTGTAACCAAACCAACTCTACTACCAGTTTCATCAACAGCTCGAATGAAAGAATTCATCTAATCAACATCATTTGCCAAAAGGGCTAAATCATCAGCATAATCTAAATCAGAAATTTTAGTATCTCCAGTCAATGGACTGGAGATACTAAAATTTCTGAATCTTTCCCTTGAAGGGAATTTCGCCTAACATAATCGATAACCAAGCTAAAGAGAAAAGGAGAGAAAATGCACCCTTGTCGAGCACCAGAAGTAATGCTAAACCAATTGCTACAAGCCTTACCAACTGTCACACACGACTCAGTGTTATTATAGAGAGCTTTCATTATGTTAATTAACTTGTCAGGTATACCATATGATCACACAATCAATCACAATTATGACGATCAACAGAGTCGAAAGCCTTTTTATAATCAACAAAGCTAGCAACCAAAGGTTTCTGAAACTCTAAACATTTCTCAAGAATCTGCCTAAGTGAAAATATCTGATCCACACATTCCCTACCACTTCTTAATCCACATTGCTCATCACGCAATTGACTGTCAACCAGATTCTTAATTCTATTAAGCACAATCATGGAAAGAACTTTACCTGGAACAGAGAGAAGGTTGATACCCCTATAGTTATCACAAGAACTGTTTTGAAAATAGGGATAATAATAGCTCTGGTAAAATCCTTAGGAACAATGCCTTTATCATAAAAGATATTCAAAATTTCAGTCATCCAAGTGGTAACCGAAACATTCCCAGTTCTAAGCATTTCCGTAGTAATTTCATCTACCCCTGGGTATTTATGCAGTTTAAGTTTAGAAACAACCAAAATAACTTCATATTGTGTTATAGGGCCAACATTGCAAACAATGAAAATAGAACTAACCACATTGTTTAGAATATCACTGAAATGTTCAGCTCACCTAGCCATGACAGAATCCTCACCTTCTATAACCTTACCTTGTTTATCCTTCAATCCCTGTATACCTGTTTATCCTTCAATCCCTATATGACCTGGCATTCCACAGAACTAGCCCATTTGCTGTTAATCAATATATAATCAATCATATTCTTATGCAGCCCATCGGGTGAAACCCATGTGTACTTATGTATGTCGCGGTGTTTGTAATAAGTGTTAGTTATTCTGAATCCATTGAGTTTGCTTACCTGTAGGAGACGTTGCCCATTGCCATTACTCCTCCCCAAAGGCCAGAGTCAGTACCAACTTTGGCATTGAAGTCACCAAGAACAAGGGTAATATCTCCTTTCTTGACAGAATTCAAAATATCCTGAAGTTGTTCATAAAACCTATCCTTCTCATCCTCATCGGCATCCTCAGTGGGGGCATAACAGCAGATAACATTCAAGTCTTTAACGCTTGTCTGAAATTTTGCTGTAAGAAACCTTTCATTAATGCACTCATATCCTAGAAGAGCATCACTAGCGTGTCTGCTGAGAAGCAGACCCACGCCTTGGTGATGCTTATTGTCGTCCATCCCTGAAAAGAGAAATTTAAGATTATTTTTAAGAATGTGACCTTTATCTGTCCATCTGGTCTCTTGCAAGCCGAGAATATCTAAATTATAATGGTGGAATTCTTGTGTGAGGACATCAAGAGAAAAACTCTGTGCAGAGTCCTCACATTCCAACTACCTATGGAGAGAAAATGTTAGTGGGATGTTTAAAGAAACTATGTTTATTGAGAGAGGGAAATACCGACAATATCAAACAGCCCCCTAATCGCAGACATGGAGCAAAGACCCGTTACCTCGCAACTAAAGGCTGAAGCCATCTACACTGAAAGAGTTCCTCCAATGTAGAATTTGACGATGTCAGTAGAAGCAAAGAGTTCAGGTGCCTGCGATGACCTCTGCTCAGGATTATCCACCAGCTGATAAACATATCCTATGAATCTATTCACTTGGGGCTGTCAACCCTCAAACAAAAAATAGTGGAAGATTTTCCCTCCACAGAAGCCCACCAGTGCAGCAAAATCAGGATCCATAATCAAGCTCAGAGTCCAGTGGGTTTATATGGTCAGCACCAGGACTCTGTGTGGTTGACCACACCTCCGCAGGGTAGAAAAAAAAAGAAAAGTAGCCATAGTTGTCCAGATCAGTAGGCCACAATAATCTGGCAGCCCTCCCCTTCCGTTCACTTCTACAAGAGAGTATCTCTTTTGAAAGTTACTAACGGTCTGCACCACGAGAAAGCGGGCTCGTACATTAGGTGCTAGGCCTGGCCGGTTCTATGCATCATCACAGGGTATTGGAGCATAGCTCTCCTTCCAGCCTGTGAGTAATGATGCATCAGATTCATCTTCAGTATCGCTTTCGTCATATTGCCCTAAATTACAGTTAAATCCTACCTTTTTGGAGATAGTTACAATTGTAGAGAATTTTGTCACACAATTTCCATCGTTCGTTTTTGAAACAGATGTTTAAGAACCAATTGTCAGTATTTTACCTTGAGATATTCTGCAATTCCTTGATCTAGAAGTAGAAATGTAGATGTGACTTTGGGTGGCAAAAGCACTTTTTCAATGATGTTTATTCTTTGGATGATATATTGCATTACCAAAGATTAAAATAATTATTTTGTTCTGGCAATCACTCTTTTTTATGTAACTGGGTCAACAGTTACATCATTACGCCTATAGTCATCCATGACTTATTGTTTGATCCCCAATTAGCAATTTTTTTTTGTCATTGCCCTTAAAGCACATTAGTTTCAATGATTTACCCATGAAAAGAGGAATTTCACGAAAGCCCGTCATGTTTCTACTCAACAGTAATGTGAGATATTCCTTTGTTACCTACATTGAGATTTTTCTGTTAAACCTTGACCCTAAACTGGTCAGAAAGGGGACACCTAGAGGCTTGGATGAGCCTTTGTCGTCAGAGATGAACATTAAGTTGTCCCATGTGCAGGAGAGTCATACTCTGTGCATGTTAACGAACACTCTACATTGCTCTGACAGGAGGCTTCCATCTCTCTTGTTACAATTGTTCAGTAGATCTTTTTCCTATAAACTGAACCATTGGGTTCTTGTTGCCTGGCCATTTTAGCACAATGTCTACGGAAAAGTACCTCTCAGAGGTAAAACATCCCAGTCCTACTTTACTCCACCCATGTTTCCCTCAAAAGCATATTGGGTTTATGGAATTGTGATGGAAAAAACAGATCAATTTCATCTGCGTTCGATACATTTTCTGGAGAGCATGATTTATATATTGATGGTAATCTTTTTTCCTATTCAAAAGCAGTTTCTAAAATTTACGCCAGTGGACACTATACGAAAGGTTTTTTTAAGGAACTATTGTAACGCCTACGAAACTTATTTGACTATTCACATGAGGCTTTAAAATTTCATTATAACACAGATTTTTGCAACCATTTTCAATACGTACTTTGTTTCAATAATAGACCCAAAGATAGGAATTGTTTAACTACACATAGGACAAAATTACTCAAAGTCAATTTATTCACTAAAGTGTATTTGCCATTAGAAATTGTACTTATTATTTTCCATTCAAATTTTTCCACTACTGTTTAAAAAGGTGCTCTTTTTGGACGATTAATAATGCTGAAGTTTTGCTTATTTTGAAATAATCAGCTAAGGTACGAAATCCATCTTTTGCTTTCCCGACTTCCTCTACAACTTCTACTTTATCTTTTAAAATTAGCAACTTTCGAGATATATTGAGTCGTTCAAGGTCTGATCTGTAAAATTCTTCTGAACTACCAATAAATTCCCTACACACACATGAAATCGATGATAACCGCACACTCATATGTAAAAAACACAACTGAACATTACAGGATATAGTGGTAGTGCCAGGTTAGATGATACTTTAGTTAGATAAATCATTATACTTTGTACATCGAATGATTATCAGTCTGTTGAATGAGTACAGCTCACTTACAGAATATAATATTTTCATTAAAACCAAAGCTTTTACCTAAGATTGTCGAAGTTTCCATCAGAGAGAGATCAAAAATACGAAAGGAGCATGTTTTGCCGTATCCGTATTGGAGAGTGTCCGTTTTGGAGTGGTTATTTAATATGTCATTTCAATGTTTCTGGCAGGTGGACCAATGAAAGTGTTCACAAAAAGGTGGTATCCGTTAATAGCTGTTTCATACTAAAAGATCTTTGTTACTTTTAGTGTTCTGATTAATAAAATGTTCTTAAATTGTTTTTTAATTTGTTCAACACATTTTATTTTTTTATTTCCTTTATATTTGTTTATAACGAAATTTCCTCGTGTTATCATAATTAAATTCACATGAATTAATGAAATAATTATGACTTATGAAATAATTATTATTATTTTTATCTTATTAAAAAAACACAAGATTTTCCTCTTTATATAATTATTCATATTTTTGATGGTGGGCTTTCGTGAAATTCCTTTTTTATGGGTAAATCACTGAAACTAATGTGCTTTAAGGGCAATGACCTAAAACTTTTATTGTTAATTGGAGAGAAAACAACAAGTCATGGATGAGTAGAGGCGTAATGATGCAATGATAGACCCAGTGCAAAGAGTAATTGCCGGAACAAAAGAAAAATATTTCAATCGGTGGTAATGCAACGTATATCAAACATATATAAGTTCCATTCAATAGAAAACATTTTTGTTTCATTATTGAAGCACATCAGTATCACAGTTAAATTGATATTTGACCCCAATTTGATCTTAAAAGAATTGTGAGATTTTAAATCTCCTAAGTTTTGCGATATAGTAGATTTTCATGAAACCTGACACCATGCACCATAATACACTTAATGTTTTAATAAATCCATATTTCACATTTTTAGATTGAGCATATTGCACGGTTATGTTTAATAAGGTACTATGAATGTATTGTATATTTAATAAGGTACTATGAATGTATTGCGAAATCTTTTTTTCGTTTTCAAGGTCCTACGAAAGGTAAGTGTTAACGAAGAAGTTTTACAAGGTCCTATGAAGTGAAGCGATGGAAACTTTAGAACACTGCAACACGATCTGAGTAGCAAAATACAAGGTGAGGAGATATTTCCTAATCCCATCAATCTGCCTTAAATGCCATAAATTTGGCCATCTGGCAAGAAGATGTTCAGGAAAGATCACATGCAAAAGATGTAGCCAAAATATTACGAAAGGCCTTTGCAAACTGCAGTCTAATCTTTCAGTGCCTTGCAGCCAAAAAGGAAACAGGATGTGGACGTCGACTGCCATAACGTATTTTTTTATGGTACAATGCATGGTCTTTGTGCATAACATGGTTATTGTTGTGCATAAGATAGTTTCCATGATTGAACTCCGTGATTGGTTTACATTGCGTAGAGATCTGCTTTATTTAAAGGCCTTGCCAGTTTCAGCATCCCACGTGACTGGATACGATTTTTTATCGTGGTGTATATAATAATTTATCCATTCTGTGTATAATGATATATGTTACCAGTCTCCTTCAGCTTCCCTATTTATTACTCATTTTTAGACACCGACGTTTTCTACGTTTATCTGTAAGAGAACTAAGATTCTTTACATAATGGGAATAAGCTGTTGAGCAAGTCGTAACGTTTTTCTCTTCCAATTGGCTAAATCAGAACTATTTCGTTAGGACCGTGCCTGTAACCCTAAGTCAGGAGTCTGAAAATTAAATCATATAGGAGGCTGAATCACTAACATTTCATTATAGGGTATTTCATTTTAATAACAAGAAAAATATAGTTAGAATTTTTTTTAATGTTACATACTTTTAACACCAAAATATAAACTTAAATTCTATTCATAGTGATTCCTTCTTGGGCTAAAGGTGAACACATTCTGCGTACTCACATGGATTCGATCATCTCAGTCGATCCAAGTTAGTAAGCCACAGTTTGTTACCATGATTATGATGAAACATATTGGTTGTGGAATACTCAAAATGTGTTCAAAGGCCACATATCTGAGACCCTGTCTTAAGGTATCTAAGGGAAATGTACTGTATATTGTGAAGGTATCTAAGGGAAGTGTACTGTATATTGTGAAGGTATCTAAGGGAAATGTACTACATAACTGTGAAAATGCAACGTATAATATCTGAGGATTTCTTCAATGTCAAATATTGGTCATGTTTCAGTTTCAGTCTGATGCTTAAGAACTCAATTAAATGTGACGTCGACAAGTGATCATTTTTCTATACCAGGCTAATTAAGAAACCATATCAAACATCAAACCTAAAAGTCCCCCTAAACCATTCTTTCTATTTACAATACACAAAAATATATATATTATGGGGAAATATTTTAAACAGTAGAATAAATATGTTTAAACTTCATATATATATATTTTCTTTTTCTACATGAAACCAATTTCTTAAATAAAAATCAAACACAGGTAAAGTACCTGTAGGCTGAACGATTCAGGGCATAGAGGAAAAATCGACTTGATCCGGATGTGATACAAACCTACGACTCCTAGTGGCATGGCAGGTGTCTGAGCTACTATTCCGCCGATACTATTCCGCCAATGTCTGAGCTACTATTCCGCCGATCGAGATCTCTTCTATTGATGTTTTTTTATACTACCGAGTCTGTCATTACCGACATGTACATACCGAGTCTACCGAGTCTGTCATAGCCACAGGCCGCTCCGAGTGTTTATGCTAACCTCGGTTAACCATTGAAAGTTCCTAGAACGGTGACGAGATCATCAAAACTGAACCTTGAATGATTGGAAAAAGATCCGCTGGTTCTCATTTCCTGTTGCACCATGTTTATGGCCTTGTACGTGTGCGTCGTTTACCTGGGGAACTGTTGGCACCAGGATGCACTGTGGGACGAAAGTAAGCTGGTGGAGGAAGTGTAATGCTTTGGGCAATATTCTGGTGGGAAACCCTGGGTCCAGTCATTCATGTGCAGGAAACTATGATATTTACCACCTATCTAAACATCATTACAGATCAGGTTTCTATAAATTCTCCAGACATCACTCCAATCGAGCATCTGTGGTTTGTGTTGGAACAGCATATCCGATCTGCGGCGGCTCAACCACATACTTATAAGAGTTGAAGGATCTGCTAGTTATGTAGATACCACAAGACACCTTTAGAAATATTGTAGCGTCCATGCCAGAGTTGTTTTGGTAGCACCTGGAGTACCAACATCATATTAGGCAGTGGTCATAATGTTTTGACTCTTCGATGTATATATATACTAGTATATAACTAGTATATAAGTAGTAATTGCAGAGGAGAGTCAAAATACTGAACTGAAGTAGAAAGAACAAGAACCCTTATCCGGGTTTTTTTTTCCTTGAAATTTTTTGTTTAAGAATGCTGTTTTGAGAAAGCTGAAAAAAAATATGCATTATGGAACATCTTTTAGGGTTATTTTGCAGTTTGGGTTACTCTGGAAACTGTAATTTCTAGCGGTGACTACTTAATGGGAATCCCTGCCGATTTCTGCGATTCTCCGTGTTTGCAAGCGCTCATAGGAAGCTTCAGAACTTGCCACATGAGGGCAGCACCGTTCCGCGGTCAGCTAACCTACGCTAATGGTAAGTATATAGCGATCTGTTCAAAGTCATATGGTAAAGAATCAGAAAGATGGCTAATCAAATACAATAAACTAGAATCTTTTTCAGAGATACAACGAGAATAATGATTTCTGCACTCCATAACGAAAAATATGTTCAAAAATAATTGTGTTACAATTGAAAATTATTATCCGTTAAAATTCGAAATTTTCAAGTGTTTACCCAATAATATGATTTAACGGTTGGGTTGTTTTACCTCTGAGCGGCACATTTTTTGCACACCATGGGCTAAATGGCCAGGTTATAAGGACCCCGAAGGCTCAGAGAAGGTTGGGGGAGGAGACTAACTGGAACGGCTGTTGGGAGACAGATGGTAGTCTCCCGTCAAAGCCATTCAGTGTGTTCTTTAACGTGCGCACGGTATGGCTTTCCCGCACACAACGCCACGGCTTAACGTCCCATCCGACGGACGGCGGGTTATCCAAGCCCATTTGTGTCACCTACTGACCGTGGGCAGGGCGGGGAATTTTTGCGGAGATAAATCTCAACGCTGACCCAGCTGCGACTCGAACCTGGGAACTACAGATTACGAGCCTGGCGTGCTACCGACTGAGCCACCGCCGCCCCTGATTTAACGGTAATTGTTTAAAGAACAAAATTTAAATTTTTTCCAAAGCACTTCTATTTAATCAATTTAATAATTTAATTGCAACACAACTTATTTATTGTTAAGGGAAATTCATAAGCAACAGATTTAGGCAAGATAATTTTGATATTAATACTCGATTTTTTTAATTAAGCATAAAATAGAAAATCTGCTAAAAATTAAAGATTAAAATATTATTTTTTTAAATTAAAAGATAAAATTTTAAATGCAATAGGCGCAAAGTTTATGTTGCAGTACAGAATTGACTCTTTATATCTTATCTCTTTACATTTATATGATCATTTTATTTCAATTACTTCTCCCGATCTACAGAGCCCCTCCTGTTTATTTGCTTGTTTTAAAATAATGTTATTTTTTTATTGTGTCAATTAACGATTTTACAAAAAGTAGTTCAATTTTCGTCATTTTTTAGTTTACAAGGATAAAAGGAATATAGAATATAGCTCTAAGTCTCTTATTTAGAACTTTGTTCCAGTGCACCCATTTGGAACTTGGCTCCAGGTCTCGCAATTGCTTAATGCACCTGGTTCATACACATAGTTGGGCAGTTCAGAAAGCTCATATATCATTCCATTAGTCATATGTACAAGACTGGTTTCAGAAGAGATGGGGGGGGGGGGACACAAGAGTGTCCGGGTCAAAGAAAATGAGTGATATTTTTACTACTGTACCTAGCACTATTTTTTTAATGTAACACAATATTTGAATTAGTGAAAATATTTTAATTGGTAGTAACAATATTATACTCAAAGAAAGCTATAACATTATCTTTCCATGCTATTTCAACGGGAATCTAACTATGAAGCTCTATAGCAGGGAGGACCAAACTTTTAGACTCTGCGATCGACTATTAAGACACAAAATCTTTACTCCCCTTCCTGCCCACAGTCGGTAGGGGACACCGATGGGCTTGGAAAGGCCGTCATCCGTTGGATGGAATGTTAAGACGTGGCCCCGTGTGCGGGAGATCCATACCCTGTGCACGTTAAAGAACACGCTGGATGGCCTTTACAGAAGGCTACCATCTGTCTCAAAACAGCTGTTCCTGTTGGTCCCCTTACCCAACCTTCTCTGGACCTTTGGGGTCTTTGTGACCTGGCCATTTGGCCCATGGTGCGCAAAAAAAGTGCCGCTCGCAGGTAAATCAACCCAACCCAGAACATCTTTCGTGATCGACCATAGTACATGCATAATAATGATTTAACACTGCTTAACCAGCTAAGCATGAACTAACTATTTAGCATGACGTGACATTGTTCATCATCATCCTCCAGCAGCCATCGGCTATGGAGGTCCAACCAGACAATGCAATTTAGTTCTCCAAGCAAGTTTGTCCTGAGCTACATCTGCTGCATCTGGCCACTGCACACCAATTCTAATAAGGTCCTGTTTGACATTGTCTGCCCACCGCATCCTAGGTCTCCCCTTCTTTCTGAGGCCTTTAGGTGAGTAACCTTGCCCACAGTCCGCGTACAGGTTTGCAAGTTTCCTCACAGATTATTTTCCTTTTGTCGTTATCCTTTCTATGTGAGGCCAGTTTGGCCATTCACAATTTTGTTATTTTAAGTTTTGTTTCTTTTGTGTAAAATGTTTTCATTTTGCACATTTCTCTTTTTATTTTCCTTTTATTTATTTGTGAGGGCTTGGATCACTGGGTATAGTGCCTGCGTAGCCCTGGCACCCGACTGGGCGTCCCCTTGTTGGGCTCCGTGGAGGGTGGGGACAGCGGACACTGAACCACAAATAAAATAAATAAATACCTCCTCAAGCAGCTGCTTGCCACAGAGGTCTGACAGGAGCCTGTCAGTTTACATGCCATAGTAGAAGGTCTGAAAGGATGGCAGGACCTCAGCAGAAAAACGACACAAACAGCCATGCCTTACCCGGGGCTCGAACCCAGGTCCCTTAGATCAGTAGCCAAGCGCGCTAACCACTCGGCCATACAAAACCAAAAATGAGAGAGAATGATGAAATTATTGCGATCGGTGCCAACAAGAGGGCTCGACATGAGCCCCAATCTTTTTCGTCTCCGTTATCTATTCCATCGTCTTCTGTGTCTGTGTCTTCGTTCCCGAGATTCCTGACCGTCCACTCCACTGGCGATCAGGTACTTGGGGACATGTCCCCAGTTTTCGTGAATAAAGGTTTGAAAGGTCTTGCGGGAGAGCCGAAATCCGTAAAGCGCTTACGATCTGGCGACTTGCAAGTTGAGACCACTTCTAAACATTCAGAACAACTCCTTAAGGTTGCAGAGATTGGCGGGGTGGCTGTCGAGGTCACTCCGCACAAAACTCTGAATTCCTCTCGGGGTGTGATCACTGGGTGGGGCCACCTCAAAGTCACTGAGAAGGAAATCCTCTCATAGCTCACACCTCAAGGAGTAATAGCGATCCACCGGGTTTCGACATGCTGTGATGGGAAATTGATACCCTCCCGGGTACTGATTGTGACATTTAATACGCCACGCCTGCCTTCTTCCATCAAGGCAGGTTGCTTGCAATGTGAGGTTCGGCTATATATATACCAAACCCTCTGCACTGTTTTCAGTGTCAGATATACGGTCATGCCCGCACAGCATGCCGGGGCAAACCCACCTGTGCTGCTGTGGCAGTAATTGATCATCATGATCCTGACTGCACAGCAGAAAGGCATGTTGTGTGAACTGCAGTGGCGAACATCCGACGTACTCCCGCGACTGTCTGAAGTGGAAGGAGGAAAAGGAGTTCAATGCCTCAAGGTTGTTCATTACGACGCAAATATGTTATGCGACTTTTTAATGTTAATGCAACTTTTTCCAAATATCCTTTAGTTACAGCAGCAGAATCAGACTCGGGATTGGCAATATCAAGTATTTGTTTTGTTTCTCTGCATTGAATCAATGCCCGTCGAAGGCAATGCTTCATGGAACTGGAACGTAAAGCCCATCTTTATTTCTCACCAATGTATTCATTGAAATGTTTTGAGCAGTGGTCAAGTTGTCGACGTAGTGTTTCGTAGTGGCATTGGATGAATCGATCGGTTCTGCAAGATTTTTAATGCGTTTATTGCTTGCATCGTAATTATCATCGTCATTGCAAATTGCTCTTTTTTCCAAATATCGTTTTGTAACTACTCCAGAATCTGCATATGGTTCAGTAACATTGATTATTTGTTTGTTTCGCGCATCGTAGCAATTGTTCCGAAAAATTAAAGAAGCATTATTAACGTATTGAATGGTAACGGCATCTCCATTTTCTACAGGTCTGCCTACGTTCGATATTCTTTTAGTATCTGCGTCGTAATTTCCCGAGTGATTCAGCGTTATAGACTCTTGTTGAAGATATTGTTTTGTCACAGAGTCCGAACCCTCTTCGGGATTGGCTACATTTCTCATTTTTTAATATTCATGTCGTAGTCCCCATCGTGTGTCAATTTAAAACCGACACCTGGAATTCCCGCTGGTCCCCTTTCGGAACCGGTCTCAGAGCTGATGACGCCAAACTTTATCAAGTAATTCATCTTTATTTACCAAAGTTTTTTCTGTTCTTGAGAGGCATGTGCTTGGTTTTCTTATCGATTAATAAGAAATCCTGTGGTTTTGAAACTGCATATGGATGAAACTGCATAAAAAATCTTTCCTGATTTCTGTTGCATGATCCATTTGTATCTGCAACATTTCTCTCTTGTTCTGCATATTAAAGAATATGAAATAATTACACTGTAGTCGAAACTTTTGGAGTAGAAAAATAACTCTGCGTCAGATAAATCAATGATATGGTTCTTTTTCCTTCCTCTGACAAATTTCGATGAGTTTTTGATCTTTTCCTTTACGAAATCGTCGAAAACAATCAAATTTTGCATGTCGGAATCCAGTTCGTTGACCTTGACGCTATCATCCTTTACTGGTAGAGAAAGTTGCAATTGAGATTTTTTTGCCAAATGTTTTCTCCAAAATTTACTGCAAATCGTCGAATATTTCTTGCGTAAACTGATATTTCGGCTCGGTTAAATCTTTGGCATATAAAAAGATTTTATTATAGTAGAGATGTTTAAATATTAAGTTCAAGAAAAGGTTCCTCTTCCCTGAGCCCGATGGACCACAATTAAAAGTCTAAAAAGCCAGAGAGGTGCTAATACGTTTCTGTTCAAGATTTTCTCATCTTCTTCAAAGTCAGAATTATGAATCTCCATTTGCTTTATTTAAAAAGATCATGTTCTTTGGCCCAGGAATTAAATGTATTATGATAACCAAACCATTTAACATAATACTATTTTTTTTATCATTCTTCACTCTAGTTTTCAGAATGGTTTCAACTTTATAAATGTCATCTTACTTTTCGTATTTCTCCATTTCTTGGGTGTAAAAACTACCAATGATTGTTCTCCTTTCAGATCCTTGATCTTATAGGTTATGAGATATGTATTAAGAACTTGAGCAATTTCAAAAATCTCTTCTGTAAAATTGGGCAGATAACCTTTTTTAAACGGTGGCTTGTATTTGGCGATTTTTTGGCTCTGTCGTCAATTTTAAATTTTAGTGCTGCAATAAATTTAATTATTTTTACCAAACAGATTGAAATACACAATATCTTCGTTTTTCTGCAAGCTTGCCTCTTTTGGGGTTATTCTTATTGATCTGTGATAAGAAGTATTGTAATTCTTAACGAGTTTTGGTAGGACATCGATCCATTTTCTAGTGTTATTGGCAGTGAAATATTTCCACATTTTGTCTTTAGAGTCCTATTAAATCGTTTCACAATTTGAGCTTTAGGCTCATTTTCTCTGGCAAACCAATGGACAACTCGTTGGTTAAACAATGCTTGAGTTTCTTTATTTATAAACTCAGTTCCCTTATCCGTTTGTAATTTGGATGGTTTACGCTGTTCAAAAATTCTACAAATGCTTTCGTAATCTCGCTACCCGTTTTCTTTTTAATAGGCGATTTTGCTGAAAATGTCAAATACGGTTAAAATGTAATTCATGTGGTTATTGTGAAATTTAAAGTTTTGCATGTCGATTAAATCACTCTGCCACTGGTCATCTACATTCCAGACATGAACACGTCTGGTTTGGAGTTTTTTATAAATGGGTTTCTGTAACGTGTACACATGTTGTTGGAGAAATCTTTTTACTTCTTTTTCCGTCAATCCAGTTTTGCGCATTAGATCTTTTATACCGGAAAATCCCTTTAATGGGTCATAGTAAACGGAAGAAAGCATCTTATTTCTTGTGTCCTAAACAGAACCGTTTCTTTGCTTCAATGATAGATTTGATTATCGTTCTTGAAATTCTTTCTCCTAAAGTCGGATTCTGAATTTCATCCAAATCATTTAATAACTCTTGGTCGGCTTCGTGTCTCTTTTTAGTTTCTGTAGAGATAATAGGCTTGTAAATGGTAGCTAGGCGTAAACTGGAAGGAGAGCTGTGTACCAATCCCCAGTGATGATGCACAGAACCGGCCAGGTCTAGCACCTAATGTCTGACCCCGCCTTCTCGTGGTGCAGGCCGTTAGTACCTTTCAAAAGACATATTCTCTTTTGGAAGGGAACGGAAGGGGAGGGCTGCCAGTTGAGTATGGCCTACTGATCTGGTCATCTATAGCCACTTTTTTCTTTTTTTTCAACCCTGCTGAGGAGTGGTCAACTTCACAGGGTCCTGGGCTGACCATTTATACCTACTAGACTGGACTTGTTTATGGATTTGAGCTTGATTATGGATCCTGGACTTGCTGCACTGGTGGGCCTCTGTTGAGAGAGAGTCTGCCGCTGTGTTTTCTATTTGCTTCTGGGTTGCCAGCTCTAAGTGAACAGAGGCATGGGATATTATATCAGCTGGTGGATAATCCTAATCAGAGGCCATCGCAGGTACCTGAACCTTACTTAGCTAGTTGGGCATCGTCAAGCCTAAACTGGAGTAATGTGTCTCAGGCAGGCCATATGGTTCTTGAAAAAGTCCACTTGAAAAGGTGGTGCCTGAAGTTCCTACCAGCATCGGTGACTTCAGCCTTTAGCGGAGGAGGAACAGGTCTTTGCCCCATGCCTGCGATCAGGGAGCTGTTTGATATTGTTGGCCCTACCAATCTCAATAAACCTAATTTCTTTAAAAATCCTACTAATCATTTTCTCTCTGCAGGAACGTGGAAAGTGAGGACATTACATAGAGATTATTCTCTTGATGTCCTCATGCAGGAATTCCAGCGCTATAACCTAGATATTCTAGGCTTGCAAGAGACCAGATGGACAGGTAAAGGTGAGATACTTAAAAATAACTTTAAATTTCTCTTTACAGTGAGGGAGGATGGAAAGCATCACCAAGGCGTGGGTCTGCTGCTCAGCAGACATGCTAGTGATGCTCTTCTAGGATATGAGTGCATTAATTAAAAGTTTCTTACATCAAAATTTCAGACAAGCATTAAAGACTTGAATGTTATCAACTTGAATGTTAGACTTGAATTATGCCCCCACTGAGGATTCTGATGAGGATGAGAAGTATAGGTTTTACAGAAAACTTCAGGATATTTTTAATTCTGTGAAGAAAGGAGATATTACCCTTGTTCTTGGTGACTTCAATGCCAAAGTTGGTACCGACTCTGACCTTTGGGGAGGAGTAATAAGACCTTTTGGTATTGGTAGCTGCAATGGCAATGGGCAACGTCTCCTACAGGTAAGTAAACTAAATGGTTTCAGAATAACTAACACATATTACAAACACCGCGACATACATAAACACACATGGGTTTCACCTGATGGGCTGCGTAAGAATATGATTGATTATATATTAATTAACAGCAAATGGGCTAGTTCTGTTAGAAATACCAGGGCATATAGGGGAGCTGAAATTGGATCTGACCATTACCTTGTTAAAAGTGTCTTGCAACTTAAATTTAAAAAGTGTTGTGCTAGGGTTAAAAAATTTACCTTTAATACTGAAGCTCTGAAAGACCCAGTTATAGCTAAAGCTTACCATGATAGGTTACTTAGTCATTATGACAGTCATGGTTTGCTTAATACTGAAGTTGAGGAAGAATGGGGCCATTTTAAACAGGCTTTTTTGGAAACTAACAGTACTCTTTTAGGGAAAAAGGAGCAGAGGAGGCAGAATTATTTAAGTGATAAGGCACTTGAGCTTATTTCAGAAAGAAGGAACTGCAGGAATGTCCTTAATCAGTACCCTACTAGTCCTAATAGAAAGCATTACAGAGAACTTAATAAACGTGTAAAGGGTCAGTAGCTACTGATAAGAATCTTTGGCTTGATGGCCTTGCTGACAAAGCTGAGGAAGCATTTAGACATCACAACAGCACAGAGCTGTACCAGATAGTTAATGTTTTGTGTGGTAGAAAACGAACAAGTATACAGGGATTGAAGGATAAACAAGGCAAGGTTATAGAAGGTGAGGATTCTGTCATGGCTAGGTGGGCTGAGCATTTCAGTGATGTTCTAAACAATGTGGTTAGTTCTACTCCCATTGTTTGCAATGATGATAGATGCATTGTTGGCTTTAATGTTGGCCCTATAACACAATCTGAAGTTAGTTTGGCTATTTCTAAACTTAAACTTCATAAATCCCCAGGGGTGGATGAAATTATTACGGAAATGCTTAGAGCTGGGAATGCTTCAGTTACCATTTGGATGACTGAAATTTTGAATAACTTTTATGATAAAGGCATGGTTCCTAAAGATTTTACCAGAGCTATTGTTATCCCTATTTTCAAAAAAGGTGATCGCAGTTCTTGTGATAACTATAGGGGTATCAGCCTACTCTCCGTTCCAGGTAAAGTTCTTTCCATGATTGTGCTTAATAGAATTAAGAAATCTGGTTGACAGGCAATTGCGTGATGAGCAATGTGGATTCAGAAGTGGTAGGGGATGTGTAGATCAGATATTTTCACTTAGGCAGATTCTTGAGAAATGTTTAGAGTTTCAGAAACCTTTGGTTGCTAGCTTTGTTGATTTCAAAAAGGCTTTCGACTCTGTTGATCGTCATAATTTGTGGTTGATTGTGAGATCATATGGTATACCAGACAAGTTAGTTAACATAATGAAAGCTCTCTATAATAACACTGAGTCATGTGTGAGGGTTGGTAAGTCTTGTAGCAATTGGTTTAGCATTACTTCTGGTGTTCGACAAGGGTGCATTTTGTCTCCTTTTCTCTTTAGTTTGGTTGTTGATTATATTATGCGAAATTCACTTCAAGGGAAAGCTTTTGGCCTTAAATGGGCTGGAGATACGAAAATTTCTGATTTAGATCATGCTGATGTTTTAGCCCTTTTGGCAAATGATGTTGATGAGATGAACTCTTTCATTCGAACTGTTGATGAGGCTGGTAGTGCAGTAGGTTTGGTTATAAACAGAGAGAAAACTAAAGTGATGAAAATTGGTCAGGCAGGTTGTGATTCAGTTAATCTGAATGGTTGCAGTCTTGAGCAGGTGTCACAGTTTAATTACCTTGGGAGCTGCGTAACTGATACTGGTGATGTGCGGCATGAGATTAACAGACGAATAGGTATTGCTGCCGTAACTTTTAAGAATCTATGGAGATTGTGGAGAAATAGGCATATACACCTAAAGACTAAAATTAGACTATATAATAGTTTGATTCTTTCTAGGGTTAGTTATGGTAGTGAAACTTGGACGCTGTGTAAGTAAGATAACAGGAAACTAGATGCTTTTGATTCTAGATGCTTACGCAGTATCTTGGGTAATAGGTGGTTTAACTTTGTAACTAATGATGAGGTTAGGCAAAGGAGTCTGCAACCTCCTTTAAGCAGCATATTGTGCAGAGAGAGACTCCGCTGGTTTGGCCATGTTGCCCGTATGGATAATTATAGATTGGCGAATAGGGTTATGAACAGTGTGTCTAGAGGCCTCAGAAGGAGGGGGAGACCTAGGATGCGGTGGGCAGACAATGTCAAACAGGACCTTGTTAGAATTGGTGTACAGTGGCCGGATGCAGCAGATGTAGCTCAGGACAGATATGCTTGGAGAATTAAACTGTGCGGTCTGGTTGGACCGCCGTAGCCCATGGCTGCTTGAGGAGGAGGAGGAGGAGGAGGAGGAGGAGGAGGAGGAGGAGGAGGAGGAGGAGGAGGAGGAGGAGGAGGAGGAGGAGGAGGAGGAGGAGGAGGATGATGATGATGATGATGATGATGATGATGATGATGATGATGATGATGATGATGATGATGATGATGATGATGATGATGATGATGATGAGATTTGCTGTAGGAAATGTCGTGCTTTTTGCAGGCTTTGTCCACACGTTCAATACCAGGATCTCCTCGCATTAATCTTTTCTCCAGTTTCGTAAAAGGTCCACAATACTGGCAACCAGGAATATGCATTTCGGGTAGATTACATTTTTCTTGAATCCAGCTTACTATATCACCACTTTTTACAAATTTCCCTTTCTGTTTCACAAATATTTACTTCATTTTTCCACGTGTTCGACATCTGCCTCACATCATTATTCTTTTATTGTTTGAAGTGACATATTCGACGTTATCATTTAAAGTGTTCGTTTTACACGTTTACAAAATAAATGCTTAATTTTTATATATAAGATTTAAGTACGTGATGCTTATAAAAATAAAGTATAATGTATCACAGTTATCGCACTAGTTTAACGCCTGGACAGAAACAAAAATTGAAGAGTGCATTTGTAAATAAGAATCGTATAACTTTAAGAATTGATCCACAAAAGAAAGGTAACGATATTTTGAAACTGACGAATCATTAAACTGAAAAAATCTAAAATGCCAGTTCGACTTCGTTTCAGTAAAACACAGCTAGGTGGATTTCTGCCGTTCTTAATACCTGCACTCCTAGCATTGGGAAAAGCAGCTGCAGTTGCAGCTGCGGTATATACTGGTACTAAGCTTGCACAAAACGTTCTAGGAAAGGGGTTATACGTTCCTGGAAAGCAAATAGCAGCTGGGAAAAGGGAAAAGGTTTGTACATTCCAAGAAAACAAATAGCTCAGGGTTTTAAAAAAAAAAGAGCCTTTAAGTAACTTAAATATCGAAAAAATAATGGAAAACGAAAATGGTGTAGTGAACTTTGACGTTTCCCGTGGTTCAGGAACGCATTGGGTTCAACGATGCGAAGTTACCTTATGTCGAGTACTTTGATCCATTCGGTTTATCGCCAACAGAAGAAATAAAACACTATTTACTTTCATCTTCAAAGCCGATCGTGTATAACTCTTCGCAAATTCAAACAAATTACTCTGCAAAATGCGTTGGGTTGTTGGGTTGGGTTGTTTTACCTCTGAGCGGCACTTTTTTGCACACCATGGGCTAAATGGCCAGGTCATATGGACCCCGAAGGCTCAGAGAAGGTTGGGGGAGGGGACCCACTGGAACAGCTGTTGGGAGACAGATGGTAGCCTCCCGTCAAGGCCATCCAGCGTGTTCTTTAACGTGCACAGGGTATGGCTCTCCCGCACACGGGGCCACGGCTTTAACATCCCATCCGATGGACGGCGGCCTTTCCAAGCCCATCATTGTCCCCTACTGACCATGGGCGGGGCGGGGAATTTTGCGGAGATAAGTCTCAACGCTGACCCAGCTGGGACTCGAACCTGCGAAGTACAGATTATAAGCCTGGCGCGCTACCGACTAAGCCACCCCCGCCCACAAAATGCGGTTACTATTGCATCTATTACATGAAACGTAGTAATAATAACATAAGCCCATATGACGTATTGTATCAGTTTGAACAAACTCCTAACGATCGGAATGAATTGTTGGTAACAACTAGCATATAAGTACTACATAGTATTACACTATATTAATAAAGATGGTACTCATAACTATCAATTCCTCTACTGTTATGGCATACAACCCCGAAGATTTGGAAATTAATTATGAAACGCCGATCACACTCAATGGTGAATACGAGTTAGCACTGATTGGTAGCAATATGTGGTATTCGGGGTACAACATCAGTGATAAATATGACAATTAAACTCTGAAATATTTCAATGGAAGACAATGGAATAAAACAACTTTCCCGAATGGAATGTATGATATAGAGGGATTCAATGACGTTTTAAAAAATGTCTTTGGGGATCCTAGCCCTATAATAATAGAAAGCAACCTCCCCACATTAAGATTTGTTATTCGTTTGGCAAGAGGATATAAAATAGATTTTTCTGAAGGAAAGTTACGAGAAATACTAGGGTTCGAATCGAAAATTATCGATACAACATAAAACGAAGGAAAATTCCCACCCAACATAACGAGAGGGGTCGATCGCATCCTAATTCACTGTTCTATTGTCGAATCTTCCTATCTCAATAAACTGAAGAGCGACGTGTTGAACAGTTTCGTGCCTCAAACACCGCCTGGCAGTTTAATAGACACACATCCATTATTCCCCATATATTTACCGCTGAATAAAACTGATTATATTTACAACGTTAGAATGAAAGTAACCGATCAGAACAATAAAATAATTGACTTGAACAAGGAAAACGTGACTTATATGTTACACATTAGACCCAAATAAAGATGAAGAAACCGAGAAAGCGAATTAAAATATTTTATACAAATACGTCACCTATCGTTCGAAAAAACGAGAAAATATCCCCTAAAAGCAGAAATATTCTTAATCGGTTAAATTACGGAAATGGTCTAAAAATAATCATAAATAATAATAAATAGACGATAATTCAACGACGATAAATCGTAATCCAATAGACGATAATTCAACGACAAAATACGACTACTTGGAATATCGAGAAACCAATGTTAATGTAAAAAATCTCGAAAAATACGAAATATTTACCAAAAAAGATATGGACGTTTTTCTACATCCGCACAATAGTTATATAAACGTCAGAAGCAAAATATTGAAATTGATGGGTCTGATATCGGCGGCAATGATGTAGTCACGATGGTCAATAATAATCGGTACAACATTTTTAAGAGAGCTCAATATTATATAGAAAACAGAGAATTGGAAGATATTGAATTGCCAGGAGTGACGACCGCAATTCACAATTAAATTGATTTTACCGAAGACTTTTCACACGGTGCTGCCACAAGTATGTTGTTTTTCAAAGATACCGCAGACAGTTCAAAAATGAATAGGTATTGTACGACGGAGGCGAAGATAAACTGGACACGAATAATAAAATAAAGGATTTTGCACAAGCGTTGAAGAAAAATCCCGATCCAATCGAGGATTTTCGGAAAGATATGAAATTACAAAAAATAGTCAAAACGTAAGTTTATTCTTACTACTGAATCGGCTGTTTGGATTCTGCCGAGACGATAACTAGAACGGATTCAGATCAGAGTGAATAGCAAACAGTTTCCTGAACAAGAATTCGAGTGCAACTTTGAACCCAACAGTTTAGATTATGCGCGAGTTTATAACAGCTTTTTAGCAGCAAAAATTATGGACATCGACTCGGGTACACAAATCAGTTACCAAGATTTTATGAAACGGTATCCGATATTCCACTTCGATATCACCAAATACGAATCAATCACGGCGTGATATAAATTGATATTCTATGCCTTAAAATCCTTTTCAGTGCATTGAATTTTGAGAAATTTCGATTTAAGTGTCACAATAGACGTTTGAGTACAGTTTTCCACGCATGGAACATAGGTAAACGCTGTGTGGTGTGTAATAACTTTTGAATTTACCGTCCGATTAACACCTAATGCTTTATATTCATCAACTCGTAATATATAATGAGATCCTATGGCTACACTATACTTTAAGTACATAGAATTTCGGAAATATCAAATTATTCACTAAATAATTAGTTTCAACTCATGTCTATATGAATTATCAGCAACTGCTGACATCGGAATACGATGTAAATTAAATAGACCTCCAAATGAATTTTACCACGTATATTGCTTAATTTTCTCAGAAGGAAAAGCAACTTTGCAACCACTAGAGTTTCCCTTTAGTTGTTGGCTAAAAAAACTATTTTAAATACAATCAAAATTTACATCTATATGCACGTTTAAAAAAATATGTATGATCCCCACTTCTAATTGAATCTGATGAAATATTTTTAAGAGAAAATTTCAATTAATCCGTTCAAATGTTGTTGAAGATCCTAAAAATTCTGATCTGTTCAAATGTTGTTTAAGGATTATTTTCTCACTTCAGGAGAGAATCTTTTCAAACTTCTCTAGTGAATGGTGAACTTTGAAAATTGACGGCCGCCAGCACCAACGGGCGACCAGCGATTCAACTACGCAACTTTGAAAAAACATACAAAAAACGGTTTGATAGCAAAATTATTCCTTGGACTTTGCTACTGAATCTTGAACTTTGGTCTTGGGTAAACATTTCGGTTTGATAGCAAAAATTATTACTTGGACTTTGCTACTGAATCTTGAACTTTGGTTTTGGATAAACATTTCGGTTTGATAGCAAAAATTATTACTTGGACTTTGCTATCAAACCGTAATTTTTTTATCCGAAACCAAAGTTCAAGATTCAGTTTTAGTTCTGTTGAGTATTTAAGAAGGTCTCAAGCGATTCCAAGTCACTTTGACTTTCCCCTCTGGTATAGAGTCCGAATCTAAGGTAAGTACGATTTAAATACATTTAATTGTAAAACTTTAATTGTAAAGCTGGAAAGCGGGAATTATTACGTGGACTTTAGTTAGATAAAGTTTTAACATTCTTGAAGCAAAATTATTACTTGAACATTGATTACATTAAAATTTTAATATTCTTCTATGTGAAATTATTATACTCTTCACAAAGTTTCGGTTTGATAACAGAATTATTACTTTGCACTTTTATTAGATAAATATTTTAATACTATTGTAGCAAAATTATTACTTGAACGTTGCTTAGATAAAAGTTTTAATATTCTTGTAGCAAAATAATTACTTTGGACTTTGATTAAAAGTTTTAATATATATTTTTTTCTATGATAAGAAATTTATTCACTTTTGGATAAAACTTTTAATATTCTTCTTTTATAACAGAATTAATACTTTGGAGTTTGCTTATAAAGTTTTGATTCTGCTGTATCCAGAGAAGTGTACGATAACTCAACAAACCACACCAATTTTTATCTCATACACACAACCTTCAATTCAATCTAATTCATTTAAACTAATTCAGAAATTAGTTTAAACCTCATCTTTAAAAAAACTTAAATTAGTTTTTTACATGCTAAAAAACACCTCCGTTTTTTCTAATTTTCACACATATTTTCACAAAAAAACGACAAGAAACATGCTTTTTCCCTCATCCCCCATAACATTTCCCATGGATTTTCACAGAATTCTCGAGCCCCTTTTACAGTGCCAGAACTGTCCTTTATTGCTACTACTCCAACAACTTTTAAATTTACAGTCATAGTGAAAATCTGATGGTTTATTTAAATTAAGTCGTGATATAAAATGACATTCTGTGCCTTCGGATTTACATATCAAAATAGCTGTTTTTGCGCTGTTTTCAACGCAAAAACATAGGTAAAAATATTATGGTGTGTAACAACTTTTGATTTACAGTCAGATTGACAACTTAATGATTTATGTTCATCAACTCTTAATAAATATAATGAGATTCTATTGCTAACGTATAGTTTACGTGCATAGAATTTCGAAAATATCGAATCGTTCAAAAAAATATCAATTTCAACGCTGTTTTGAACGGCTAAAACAGACCTAAGAGTTACTCCTGTGCCAACAACTTTTCAATTTACAGTCATAGTGAAAATTTGATGATTTTTTTCCATCAAGTCGTGATACAAAATGACATTCTGTGCCTTAAAAACATTTTCGCTGCATAGAAATTTGAAAAAAAAAATTCGATTTATATATACAAAATAGTTGTTTTAGCGTTTTTTCAACGCAAAAAAAACATTGGTAAAAGCTACATGGTGTGTAACAACTTTTGAATTTTCAGTCAGATTGACAATCTGATGCTTTATATTCATCAACTCGTATTATATAATGAGATTATGTGGCTAAAGTATAGTTTAAGTGGACAGAATTTCGAAAATATCGAATTATACACAAAAATATTAGTTTGAACGATGTTTTTCACGCCTAAAAAAACCATAAGCTATTTTTGTGGCAACAAATTTTGAACTTACAATCAGAGTGAATATTTGATGGTTCATTTCAATCAAGGCTCGATATAGAATGATATTCTATGCCTTAAAAACATTTTCACTGGATGGAAATTTGAATAAAATCGATTTATGTATCAAAATAGCAGTTTTAGCGTTGTTTTCGCGCATGAAACATAGATAAAAGCTATATGGTGTGTAATAACTTTTTAATTTACAATCAGATTCACAACCTAATGCTTTATATTCATCACCTCGTATTACGTAATGAGATTCTATGACTATACTATAGTTTAAGGCATGGAATTTAGAAAATATCGAATTATTCACGAAAATATCAGTTTCAACGCTTTTTACACGCCAAAAAGAGAACTAAAAGCTAATCCTGCGCCAACAACTTCTGAATTTATAGTCAGAGCGACAATCTGATGGTTTGTTTCAATCACGGCGTGATATAAATTGATATTCTATGCCTTAAAAACCTTTCCAGTGCATTGAATTTTGAGAAATTTCGATTTAAGTGTCACAATAGACGTTTGAGCACAGTTTTCCACGCATGGAACATAGGTAAACGCTGTGTGGTGTGTAATAACTTTTGAATTTACCGTCCGATTGACACCTAATGCTTTATATTCATCAACTCGTAATATATAATGAGATCCTATGGCTACACTATACTTTAAGTA
>JAWZYU010000680.1:0-87000 GCA_038380435.1 Ryuthela nishihirai
CCCCATTGTACCTTTCGGGTCCTTGTGATCTGGCCATTTAGCCCATCGTTTGGAAAGAAGTGCTACTCAGAGGTAAAAAACTCAATCCCCTTCCCCACCAAACGGTAACAGAAATCCCTCCCCCCCAAATAAGGAGTATTCTACTTCGTCAATATCCTTAAAAAATATTTATATCAGCGAGGTTAGATTCAATTTTGGGCAACAATCCTTCAGTTAGAGGTAAGATTTGTCCATTTTTTGGCAATTATTTATTTGAACAGCGTGGATAAAATATTACAGAAGGACGAAATGAAACTATCTTACAAATAAATAAAAAGAAAAAGAAAATGTTTAGCATATAAATATTTAAAATCTCTTATCTATTTAATACAAGGAATGAACAAAATCAGGTTCAATATCTTATCCACTATTCCCCCACCATAAAAAATAACACAAAGGACAGAAAAATCACAATTCAAAGTCTTATCCATAATTCCTCGAGTCCCAGCTTGGGTCAGCGTTGAGATTTATCTCCGCAAAACTCTCCGCCCTGCCCATAGTCAGTAGGGGGCACCGATGGGCCTGGAAAGGCCCCCGTCCGTCGGATTGGAGGTTATGCCGTGCTCCGTGTGCGGGAGAGCCATACCCTGTGCACGTTAAAGAACACGCTGGATGGCCTTGACGAGAGGCTATCATCTGTCTCCTAACAGCCATTCCAGAGGGTCCCCTCCCCCAATCCAACACACTGTATAGCCTTGACGGGAGACTATCATCTGTCTCCCAACAGCCATTCCAGTGGGTCTCCTGTCCCAACCTTCTCTGAGCCTTCGGGGTCCTTGTGACCTGGCCATTTACCCCATTGTGTGCAAAAAAAGTGCCGCTCAGAGGTAAACCAAACCAAATATCTATAATTCCCCTACCACTGAAAATAACAGAACTGTTAATTCAAACACCATTCCTAATAAACCGTTTAAATATTTCTCTTCGGGCCTATTTAACAAATCAGGTTTGAACATTAATTCACGATGCTACCCATTGGATTAAGTGAAGAGAAATCCATAATGAAATCACACAACAGAAACATAAGAATAAACGAGTAAGAGATGCACAGGCAAACACACTCTAAAACGCCAAAGCCCACCAAAATACGCATTCCACCTCATACCCACGACATTTGCATACATAAAACACCTGCTTAGGTATGTGACCTCATCCACTGCAGAGATTCATTTAACTGAATTGAGAGAAAGGCATCTTGAGTTGACAGATGCCTTGTGTCTTTCTGGGTTATGTCGTCGGTATATTACTTCGGTATGCAGAGAGGCCTCCGCCGCACTGCGCACGTGCTCAGCATCCTCCCCATCCTCCGCATCCTCCTCCTTCTTTTCTCCTCGTCGACACTAGCAGGCTTCTTCTCACTTTTCAATAGCGGCGCAGCACGCGAAGCCATAATAAATTCGTCTCGTCAACCGTCGCCGTTTCGCCGTCGCAGCGTTGAAAAGAAGGCACGAGGATGCAAGAAACTCGGACTTGCTTAACTTCTGCTGCCTCTTAAGTTCATTACCGAGTGTATTCTCTTCTCCGAGTAGAGTTTTGTGAGGAAATTGAACCACTGAGAAGTGCTTCTTTAGCAAGTGCTAGGAATGTTTGTTAGAGCATTAAATGAGATATTCTGCATAACGATACATACCGATGGACTTAGTTTCTTTCTTTTTTTTTGTAAATTTGATCTATTTTCTTTCGTTTTTTAATTCTTTTGGCCACGGTTTAACTATTTATCCAAATGTTTTGCTTTTTTTAATTTCGTATTGAATTTTGCTCTCTATCGTTATTTGTTTTTCTTTTGGGTTCAGTTGTTTTATCTCTCAGACGCACTTTTCGCACACCATGGGCTAAATGGCCAGGTCACATGGACCCCGAAGGCTCAGAGAAGGTTGGGGGAGGAGACCCACTGGAACAGCTGTTGGGAAACAGATGGTAGCCTCCCGTCAAGGCCATCCAGCGTGTTCTTTAACGTTAGATTGTTTTACCTCTGGGAGGCACTTTTTTGCACACCATGGGCTAAATGGCCAGGTCACAAGGACCCCGAAGGCTCAGAGAAGGTTGGGGGAGGGGACCCACTGGAACAGTTGTTGGGGGACAGGTGGTAGCCTCCCGTCAAGGCCATCCAGCGTGTTCTTTAACGTTAGGTTGTTTTACCTCTGAGCAAAACTTTTTGCACACCATGGGCTAAATGGCCAGGTCACAAGTACCCCGAAGGCTCAGAGAAGGTTGGGGGAGGTGACCCACTGGAACAGTTGTTGGGGGACAGGTGAGATAGCTGTTGGGACAGCACTGTTGTACAGCACTGTTGGGACAGCACAACTGGAACAGCTGTTGGGTGACAGATGGTAACCTCCCGTCAAGGCATTCTAGCATGTTCTTTACCGTGTACGAGATATAGCTCTGTCCCGCACATGATGCCACGGCTTAACGTTCCATCCGACGGACGGCGACCTTTCCAAGCGCATCGTTGTCCCCTACTGACCGTGGGCAGGGCGGGAGTTTTGCGGAGATAAATATGTGTTTTTCATTCGCACCTTTAAAAATAATCTTTTTTGATAATGCTTACGAAAACGAAATTCGACATAATAAACACACAAGACTTGTGTGCCTCAATTTTTACAAAATACCGAAAATTAGAAATAATTATGAAAAATGTACAAATGTTTATAAAAAAAAATCATTTTGTTCTTAAGGGCGAGGGTGGCTCAGTCGGTAGCGCGTCACATTAGAAATCTGCAGTTCTCAGGTTCGAGTCCCCACTGGGTCGCCGCCATGCTCTCAGTCAGTAGGGGTACCGATGAGCTCGGACAGACCGCCGTCCATCGGATGGGACGTAAAGCCGTGGCCCGGTATGAAGTAGAAACATTCCTGTGCATGTTAAAGAACATGATGGATGGTCTTGACGGAAGGCTACCATCTCTCTCCTGACACTGTCCATTGGGTCCCCTTCCTCCATCCAGGCTCGTAATCTGTAGTTCTCAGGTTCGTGTTACATCGGGGTCAGCGTTGAGATTTATCTCCGCAAAATTCCCCAGCCCTGCCCACGGTCAGTAGGGGACACCGATGGGCTTGGAAAGGCCGCCGTCCGTCGGATGAGACGTTAAGCCGTGGCCTCGTGTACGGGAGAGCCATGCCCTGTGCACGTTAAAGAACACGCTGGATGGCCTTGACGGGAGGCTACCATCTGTCTCCCAACAGCTGTTCAAGTGGGTCTCCTCCCCCAACCTTCTCTGAGCCTTCGGGGTCCTTGTGACCTGGCCATTGAGCCCGTGGTGTGCAAAAAAGTGCTGCTCAGAGGAAAAACAACCCAACGTTAAAGAACACGCTGGATTGCCTTGACGGGAGGCTACCATCTGTCTCCCAACAGCTGTTCCAGTGGGTCCATCCCCCAACCTTCTCTGAGCCTTCGGGGTCCATGTAACCTGGCCATTTAGCCCATGGTGTGCAAAAGAGTGCCACTCAGAGGTAAAAGAACCCAACGTTAAAGAACACGTTGGATGGCCTTGAAGGGAGGCTACCATCTGTCTCCCAACAGCTGTTCCAGTGAGTCCCCTCCCCCAACCTTCTCTGAGCCTTCGGGGTCCATGTGACCTGGCCATTTAGTCCGTGGTGTGCAAAAAAGTGCCGTTCAGAGGTAAAACAACCCAACGTTAAAGAACACGCTGGATGGTCTTGACGGGAGGCTACCATCTATCTCCAACAGCTGTTCCAGTGGGTCCATCCCCCAACCTTCTCTGAGCCTTCGGGGTCCTTGTGACCTGGCCATTTAGCCCATGGTACACCAAAAAGTGTCGCTCAGAGGTAAAACAACCCAACTCTGTGCACGTTAAAGAACACGCTGGATGGCCTTGACGGGAGGCTACCATCTGTCTCCCAACAGCTGTTCCAGTGGGTCTCCTCCCTCAACCTTCTCTGAGCCTTCGGGGTCCATGTGACCTGGCCATTTAACCCGTGATGTGCAAAAAAAGTGCCGCTCAGAGGTAAAACAACCCAACGCTAAAGAACACGCTGGATGGCCTTGATGGGAGACTATCATCTGTCTCCCAACAGCTATTCCAGTGGATCCCTTCCCCCAACCTTCTCTGAGCCTTTAGTGTCCATGTGACCTGGCCATTTAGCCCATTGTGTGCATAAAAAGTGCCGCTCAACACAAATCTAACCCCTCTGGGGGGATGGAAAAACTCAATAGTTTTCTTTTAAGAAATAAACGAAATTTTTTTTTAAAATTTATAAGTTAATAAAATAATACTCTTTGCATTTTCCCAATCCTTCATTAGTTTAATTTCCCATGTTGGAAAGAGCTAAAGACAAAAAAAATTAAAAAACTTTCGCTCTCTCAGACAACGAGTTTCGCATTTTTTTTTTTCTTTGCCAGAGCCGATATATTATCCCTTTAAGTTATTCGATATTTTTCATTTATTAAAAACGACCTCTTGGGATTTCGAAAGTCTACAGGCATTTAAAAAAAAACTAAAAACAAATAACTATCGAAGATGAATGCTATTGTAGATTTCATTATTGCGAGTCTTAAAAAGTATCTTTTTTTCTTTCATTGCGTCACGTTCACAGAAGACGATAAAAAGAAGGAGATGGAATTATTTTTTATTTTTATTTCCTGATAGACAAAAACTGTCTTGTTTACGATCTCTAATTATTCCAAGGAAGAACTATTTCGTTCCTACAGTCGCTGAAAAAAGTATCCGAACACTATGGTTGATTACAGAATTAAAAAAAAATCTGGAGCGTGTACAGCAACTGTACACGCTCCAGTTACCGTTCACAGCAAACTGGAGCGTGTGCAGTTACTGCACACGCTCCAGTTTGCTGTGAACGGTAACTGCACACGCTCAATATTTCTGTGAGTGGGCCCACACGATCCAGGTTTTTGTGAACTCACACGATCCAATGTGCTGTGAACATTAACCGCAAGCGCTCCAGTTTGCTGTGAACGGTAACTGCACACGCTCAATATTTCTGTGAGTGGGCCCACACGATCCAGGTTTTTGTGAGCTCACACAATCCAATGTGCTGTGAACATTAACCGCAACCGCTCCAGTTTGCTGTGAACGGTAACTGCACACGCTCAATATTTCTGTGAGTGGGCCCACACGATCTAGGTTTTTGTGAGCTCACACGATCCAGGTTTTTGTGAGCTCACACGATCCAATGTGCTGTGAACATTAACCGCAACCGCTCCAATTTGCTGTAAACGGTAACTGCACACGCTCAATATTTCTGTGAGTGGGCCCACACGATCCAGGTTTTTGTGAGCTCACACGATCCAATGTGCTGTGAACATCAACCGCAACCGCTCCAGTTTACTGTGAACGGTAACTGCACACGCTCAATATTGCTGTGAGTGGGCCCACACGATCCAGGCTTTTGTGATCTCACACGATCCAATGTGCTGTGAATCTAACCGCAACCGCTCCAGTTCGCTGTGAACCATAACTGCACAAGTTCAATATTTCTGTGAGTGGATCCACACGATCCAGGTTTTTGTGAGCTCACACGATCCAATGTGCTGTGAACATCAACCGCAACCGCTCCAGTTTGCTGTGAACGGTAACTGCACACGCTCCATATTCATTGCATTATATATTCATACGCATTATATATATTAAAAAAAAGTATCCGAACACTATGGTTGATTACAGAAATCAGAAAAAATATCTGGCAATTTTTTTTTAGAAATCAGTGATCTGGCAAACTTCGTGTCACGTGACACGAAGGTTGCCTGTCTAGTGGGAAAAGTATCTAGCAGGTACAGTCGATCAAAAAAGTATCCGAACACTATGGTTGATTACAGAATTCAGAAAAAATATCTAGCAATGTATTTTTTTAGAAATTAGTGATCTGGCAACCTTTCTGTCACGAATGTAGCCAGATCACTAATTTCTAAAAAAAATCGTTGCCAGATATTTTTTCTGAACTCTGTAATCAACCATAGTGTTCGGATATTTTTTTGAGCGACTGTACTAAAATTAGTGAATTGTGGCCAAACCTTTAGTAAGTAGAGAAATACTGTTGGGAGACAGATGGTAGCCTCCCGTCAAGGCCATCCAGAGTGTTCTGTAACGTGGACAGGGTAAGGCTCTTTCGCACACGGGACCACAGCGTAATGTCCCATCCGACGGACGGCTGCCTTTCCAAACCCATCGGTGTCCCCTACTGACCGTGGGCAGGGCGGGGAATTTTGCGGAGATAAATCTCAACGCTGACCCAGATGGGACTCGAACCTGGGAACTGCAGATTACGAGCCTGGCGCGCTACCGACTGAGCCACCTCCGCCCCGAGATTGGGATGGTACAGTCGATAACACTTCACAAGAAAAGGAACAATGCAACATCCATTTCACAAGCACGTTTTCTCAGCGTGGTCTAAAAACGCCATAAAAGAAATCTCCAATGCCTAAACATCTTTATCAATTAAAGAAACAGCACAACAACACTATCACCGATATTTCCAAAACAACATCCATTTCACAACTTTTCACACGTTCACTGATCAGCATCATCTTACAACATCATAAATCTCCAATACCTAAAAATCTTCATCAATTAAAGAAAAAACTGTACTGCAACACTCACACATATCGTCACTGCAACATCCATTTCACAACCTTTCACACGTTCACTGCTCAGCATCATCTTAGAACATCATAAATCTCCAATACCTAAAAATCCTCATCAATTAAAGAAAAAACTGTACTGCAACACTCACACATATCGTCACTGCAACATCCATTTCACAACCTTTCACACGTTCACTGCTCAGCATCATCTTAGAACATCATAAATCTCCAATACCTAAAAATCCTCATCAATTAAAGAAAAAACTGTACTGCAACACTCACACATATCGTCAGTGCAACATCCATTTCACAACTTTTCACACGTTCACTGCTCAGCATCATCTTACAACATCATAAATCTCCAATACCTTAAAATCCTCATCAATTAAAGAAAAACTGTACTGCAACACTCACACATATCGTCACTGCAACATCCATTTCACAACTTTTCACACGTTCACTGCTCAGCACCATCTTACAACATCATAAATCTCCAATACCTAAAAATCCTCATCAATTAAAGAAAAAACTGTACTGCAACACTCACACATATCGTCACTGCAACATCCATTTCACAACTTTTCACACGTTCACTGCTCAGCATCATCTTACAACATCATAAATCTCCAATACCTAAAAATCCTCATCAATTAAAGAAAAAACTGTACTGCAACACTCACACATATCGTCACTGCAACATCCATTTCACAACTTTTCACACGTTCACTGCTCAGCATCATCTTACAACATCATAAATCTCCAATACCTAAAAATCCTCATCAATTAAAGAAAAAACTGTACTGCAACACTCACACATATCGTCACTGCAACATTCATTTCACAACTTTTCACACGTTCACTGCTCAGCATCATCTTACAACATCATAAATCTCCAATACCTAAAAATCCTCATCAATTAAAGAAAAAACTGTACTGCAACACTCACACATATCGTCATTGCAACATCCATTTCACAACTTTTCACACGTTCACTGCTCAGCACCATCTTACAACATCATAAATCTCCAATACCTAAAAATCCTCATCAATTAAAGAAAAAACTGTACTGCAACACTCACACATATCGTCACTGCAACATCCATTTCACAACTTTTCACACGTTCACTGCTCAGCATCATCTTACAACATCATAAATCTCCAATACCTAAAAATCCTCATCAATTAAAGAAAAAACTGTACTGCAACACTCACACATATCGTCACTGCAACATCCATTTCACAACTTTTCACACGTTCACTGCTCAGCATCATCTTACAACATCATAAATCTCCAATACCTAAAAATCCTCATCAATTAAAGAAAAAACTGTACTGCAACACTCACACATATCGTCACTGCAACATTCATTTCACAACTTTTCACACGTTCACTGCTCAGCATCATCTTACAACATCATAAATCTCCAATACCTAAAAATCCTCATCAATTAAAGAAAAAACTGTACTGCAACACTCACACATATCGTCATTGCAACATCCATTTCACAACTTTTCACACGTTCACTGCTCAGCATCATCTTACAACATCATAAATCTCCAATACCTAAAAATCCTCATCAATTAAAGAAAAAACTGTACTGCAACACTCACACATATCGTCACTGCAACATCCATTTCACAACTTTTCACACGTTCACTGCTCAGCATCATCTTACAACATCATAAATCTCCAATACCTAAAAATCCTCATCAATTAAAGAAAAAACTGTACTGCAACACTCACACATATCGTCACTGCAACATCCATTTCACAACATTTCACACGTTCACTGCTCAGCACCATCTTACAACATCATAAATCTCCAATACCTAAAAATCCTCATCAATTAAAGAAAAAACTGTACTGCAACACTCACACATATCGTCATTGCAACATCCATTTCACAACTTTTCACACGTTCACTGCTCAGCATAATCTTACAACATCATAAATCTCCAATTCCTAAAAATCCTCATCAATTAAAGAAAAAACTGTACTGCAACACTCACACATATCGTCACTGCAACATCCATTTCACAACTTTTCACACGTTCACTGCTCAGCACCATCTTACAACATCATAAATCTCCAATACCTAAAAATCCTCATCAATTAAACAAAAAACTGCACTGCAACACTCACACATATCGTCATTGCAACATCCATTTCACAACTTTTCACACGTTCACTGCTCAGCATCATCTTACAACATCATAAATCTCCAATACCTAAAAATCCTCATCAATTAAAGAAAAAACTGTACTGCAACACTCACACATATCGTCACTGCAACATCCATTTCACAACTTTTCACACGTTCACTGCTCAGCACCATCTTACAACATCATAAATCTCCAATACCTAAAAATCCTCATCAATTAAAGAAAAAACTGTACTGCAACACTCACACATATCGTCACTGCAACATCCATTTCACAACTTTTCACACGTTCACTGCTCAGCATCATCTTACAACATCATAAATCTCCAATACCTAAAAATCCTCATCAATTGAAGAAAAAACTGTACTGCAACACTCACACATATCGTCACTGCAACATCCATTTCACAACTTTTCACACGTTCACTGCTCAGCACCATCTTACAACATCATAAATCTCCAATACCTAAAAATCCTCATCAATTAAAGAAAAAACTGTACTGCAACACTCACACATATCGTCATTGCAACATCCATTTCACAACTTTTCACACGTTCACTGCTCAGCATCATCTTACAACATCATAAATCTCCAATACCTAAAAATCCTCATCAATTAAAGAAAAAACTGTGCTGCAACACTCACACATATTGTCATTGCAACATCCATTTCACAACTTTTCACATGTTCACTGCTCAGCATCATCTTACAACATCATAAATCTCCAATACCTAAAAATCCTCATCAATTAAAGAAAAAACTGTACTGCAACACTCACACATATCGTCACTGCAACATCCATTTCACAACTTTTCACACGTTCACTGCTCAGCACCATCTTACAACATCATAAATCTCCAATACCTAAAAATCCTCATCAATTAAAGAAAAAACTGTACTGCAACACTCACACATATCGTCACTGCAACATCCATTTCACAACTTTTCACACGTTCACTGCTCAGCATCATCTTACAACATCATAAATCTTCAATACCTTAAAATCCTCATCAATTAAAGAAAAAAGTGTACTGCAACACTCACACATATCGTCACTGCAACATCCATTTCACAACTTTTCACACGTTCACTGCTCAGCACCATCTTACAACATCATAAATCTCCAATACCTAAAAATCCTCATCAATTAAAGAAAAAACTGTACTGCAACACTCACACATATCGTCACTGCAACATCCATTTCACAACTTTTCACACATTCACTGCTCAGCACCATCTTACAACATCATAAATCTCCAATACCTAAAAATCCTCATCAATTAAAGAAAAAACTGTACTGCAATACTCACACATATCGTCACTGCAACATCCATTTCACAATTTTTCACACGTTCACTGCTCAGCATCATCTTACAACATCATAAATCTCCAATACCTAAAAATCCTCATCAATTAAAGAAAAAACTGTACTGCAACACTCACACATATCGTCATTGCAACATTCATTTCACAACTTTTCACACGTTCACTGCTCAGCATCATCTTACAACATCATAAATCTCCAATACCTAAAAATCCTCATCAATTAAAGAAAAAACTGTACTGCAACACTCACACATATCGTCATTGCAACATCCATTTCACAACTTTTCACACGTTCACTGCTCAGCATCATCTTACAACATCATAAATCTCCAATACCTAAAAATCCTCATCAATTAAAGAAAAAACTGTACTGCAACACTCACACATATCGTCATTGCAACATCCATTTCACAACTTTTCACACGTTCGCTGCTCAGCATCATCTTACAACATCATAAATCTCCAATACCTAAAAATCCTCATCAATTAAAGAAAAAACTGTACTGCAACACTCACACATATCGTCACTGCAACATCCATTTCACAACTTTTCCCACGTTCACTGCTCAGCACCATCTTACAACATCATAAATCTCCAATACCTAAAAATCCTCATCAATTAAAGAAAAAACTGTACTGCAACACTCACACATATCGTCACTGCAACATCCATTTCACAACTTTTCACACGTTCACTGCTCAGCATCATCTTACAACATCATAAATCTTCAATACCTTAAAATCCTCATCAATTAAAGAAAAAACTGTACTGCAACACTCACACATATCGTCACTGCAACATCCATTTCACAACTTTTCACACGTTCACTGCTCAGCACCATCTTACAACATCATAAATCTCCAATACCTAAAAATCCTCATCAATTAAAGAAAAAACTGTACTGCAACACTCACACATATCGTCACTGCAACATCCATTTCACAACTTTTCACACATTCACTGCTCAGCACCATCTTACAACATCATAAATCTCCAATACCTAAAAATCCTCATCAATTAAAGAAAAAACTGTACTGCAACACTCACACATATCGTCACTGCAACATCCATTTCACAATTTTTCACACGTTCACTGCTCAGCATCATCTTACAACATCATAAATCTTCAATACCTTAAAATCCTCATCAATGAAAGAAAAAACTGTACTGCAACACTCACACATATCGTCACTGCAACATCCATTTCACAACTTTTCACACGTTCACTGCTCAGCACCATCTTACAACATCATAAATCTCCAATACCTAAAAATCCTCATCAATTAAAGAAAAAACTGTACTGCAACACTCACACATATCGTCATTTCAACATCCATTTCACACGTTCACTGCTCAGCATCATCTTACAACATCATAAATCTCCAATACCTAAAAATCCTCATCAATTAAAGAAAAAACTGTACTGCAACACTCACACATATCGTCACTGCAACATCCATTTCACAACTTTTCACACGTTCACTGCTCAGCACCATCTTACAACATCATAAATCTCCAATACCTAAAAATCCTCATCAATTAAAGAAAAAACTGTACTGCAACACTCACACATATCGTCACTGCAACATCCATTTCACAACTTTTCACACGTTCACTGCTCAGCACCATCTTACAACATCATAAATCTCCAATACCTAAAAATCCTCATCAATTAAAGAAAAAACTGTACTGCAACACTCACACATATCGTCACTGCAACATCCATTTCACAACTTTTCCCACGTTCACTGCTCAGCATCATCTTACAACATCATAAATCTTCAATACCTTAAAATCCTCATCAATTAAAAAAACACTGTACTGCAACACTCACACATATCGTCACTGCAACATCCATTTCACAACTTTTCACACGTTCACTGCTCAGCACCATCTTACAACATCATAAATCTCCAATACCTAAAAATCCTCATCAATTAAAGAAAAAACTGTACTGCAACACTCACACATATCGTCACTGCAACATCCATTTCACAACTTTTCACACGTTCACTGCTCAGCACCATCTTACAACATCATAAATCTCCAATACCTAAAAATCCTCATCAATTAAAGAAAAAACTGTACTGCAACACTCACACATATCGTCATTGCAACATCCATTTCACAACGTTTCACACGTTCACTGCTCAGCATCATCTTACAACATCATAAATCTCCAATACCTAAAAATCCTCATCAATTAAAGAAAAAACTGTACTGCAACACTCACACATATCGTCACTGCAACATCCATTTCACAACTTTTCCCACGTTCACTGCTCAGCACCATCTTACAACATCATAAATCTCCAATACCTAAAAATCCTCATCAATGAAAGAAAATACTGTACTGCAACACTCACACATATCGTCACTGCAACATCCATTTCACAACTTTTCACACGTTCACTGCTCAGCATCATCTTACAACATAATAAATCTTCAATACCTTAAAATCCTCATCAATTAAAGAAAAAACTGTACTGCAACACTCACACATATCGTCACTGCAACATCCATTTCACAACTTTTCACACGTTCACTGCTCAGCACCATCTTACAACATCATAAATCTCCAATACCTAAAAATCCTCATCAATTAAAGAAAAAACTGTACTGCAACACTCACACATATCGTCACTGCAACATCCATTTCACAACTTTTCACACGTTCACTGCTCAGCACCATCTTACAACATCATAAATCTCCAATACCTAAAAATCCTCATCAATTAAAGAAAAAACTGTACTGCAACACTCACACATATCGTCACTGCAACATCCATTTCACAACTTTTCACACGTTCACTGCTCAGCACTATCTTACAACATCATAAATCTCCAATACCTAAAAATCCTCATCAATTAAAGAAAAAACTGTACTGCAACACTCACACATATCGTCACTGCAACATCCATTTCACAACTTTTCCCACGTTCACTGCTCAGCACCATCTTACAACATCATAAATCTCCAATACCTAAAAATCCTCATCAATTAAAGAAAAAACTGTACTGCAACACTCACACATATCGTCATTGCAACATCCATTTCACAACGTTTCACACGTTCACTGCTCAGCATCATCTTACAACATCATAAATCTCCAATACCTAAAAATCCTCATCAATTAAAGAAAAAACTGTACTGCAACACTCACACATATCGTCACTGCAACATCCATTTCACAACTTTTCCCACGTTCACTGCTCAGCACCATCTTACAACATCATAAATCTCCAATACCTAAAAATCCTCATCAATGAAAGAAAAAACTGTACTGCAACACTCACACATATCGTCACTGCAACATCCATTTCACAACTTTTCACACGTTCACTGCTCAGCATCATCTTACAACATAATAAATCTTCAATACCTTAAAATCCTCATCAATTAAAGAAAAAACTGTACTGCAACACTCACACATATCGTCACTGCAACATCCATTTCACAACTTTTCACACGTTCACTGCTCAGCACCATCTTACAACATCATAAATCTCCAATACCTAAAAATCCTCATCAATTAAAGAAAAAACTGTACTGCAACACTCACACATATCGTCACTGCAACATCCATTTCACAACTTTTCACACGTTCACTGCTCAGCATCATCTTACAACATCATAAATCTCCAATACCTAAAAATCCTCATCAATTAAAGAAAAAACTGTACTGCAACACTCACACATATCGTCACTGCAACATCCATTTCACAACTTTTCACACGTTCACTGCTCAGCACCATCTTACAACATCATAAATCTCCAATACCTAAAAATCCTCATCAATTAAAGAAAAAACTGTACTGCAACACTCACACATATCGTCACTGCAACATCCATTTCACAACTTTTCACACGTTCACTGCTCAGCACCATCTTACAACATCATAAATCTCCAATACCTAAAAATCCTCATCAATTAAAGAAAAAACTGTACTGCAACACTCACACATATCGTCATTGCAACATCCATTTCACAACGTTTCACACGTTCACTGCTCAGCATCATCTTACAACATCATAAATCTCCAATACCTAAAAATCCTCATCAATTAAAGAAAAAACTGTACTGCAACACTCACACATATCGTCACTGCAACATCCATTTCACAACTTTTCCCACGTTCACTGCTCAGCACCATCTTACAACATCATAAATCTGCAATACCTAAAAATCCTCATCAATGAAAGAAAAAACTGTACTGCAACACTCACACATATCGTCACTGCAACATCCATTTCACAACTTTTCACACGTTCACTGCTCAGCATCATCTTACAACATAATAAATCTTCAATACCTTAAAATCCTCATCAATTAAAGAAAAAACTGTACTGCAACACTCACACATATCGTCACTGCAACATCCATTTCACAACTTTTCACACGTTCACTGCTCAGCACCATCTTACAACATCATAAATCTCCAATACCTAAAAATCCTCATCAATTAAAGAAAAAACTGTACTGCAACACTCACACATATCGTCACTGCAACATCCATTTCACAACTTTTCACACGTTCACTGCTCAGCACCATCTTACAACATCATAAATCTCCAATACCTAAAAATCCTCATCAATTAAAGAAAAAACTGTACTGCAACACTCACACCTATCGTCACTGCAACATCCATTTCACAAACACATCTTCTCAGCGTGATCTAACAACGCCGTAAAAGAAATCTCATACGCGTTGTGTTTATGTGTTCGAAGTCGTTCAATGCCGCAGTGCTTTTCAAGAACATTGTCCTAAATGACCTTTATAGACATTGCCCTCGTGGGGTCACCAACTGAGGCACATTGTCTCGCATCTTGCGCGTGTCTGCGAGATGGGTGCTTTGCTTCCTCCAGACTGCCATAAAAAGAATCCGCGTCGAAGCCATTAACGTCTTTTCCGTCTTCGAAGTCGACATCGCGAGTAAAGGCATTGACTGCGGTGTCGATGCCGTCGTTGCCCATTGTGTGAAGGATCCCCGCAGTGTTAAGTTGGTATGATGGAGTTGACGGCATTTAGTTTGGCCATAACCCTATGGGCGAATGGTTATAGCTGCAAACGACATCTGAATTTTTTTTTATTCTTGCTCTTCCTGATTTGTCCTCTATGTGAATGCTTTTTTTTTCTGTCTAGAGTTTGTTATTTTTCCTGCTCTCTCATTTTTTTTTCGAGGCACAAATCTGAAAAAGAAAAAAAAAAGCAAAGTCCGCATTTGTTCGTAGTTGTAGGAAAAGACTTTTTTTTTTTCGCTGACAAAATAGTCAGCTGTTGATGAACAGAAAGGGTTGAAATCCTGAATTAATTTTTTTTCGTCTAGAAACTGATAAAGTGATGGTTTTTTAAATCGCGGTTTTTTTAAAAGTATTCTTCACTTGTTGTTCAGTATCATTTTTTATTTCTTCTCTCTTTCTACGATTAATTTTTTACCCGTTCGTCTCTGAATAAAAAAAAGTTGGTTCATTTCTTAACTCTCATCAATCTTTCTTACTTTTTCATGCATCATTTAAACTTTCTTTTTTTAAAAATTCCATCTGATATTGACATTCGTTATTATCCCACTTTTTTTTATTCTTTCCTCGTCATCTCTTTCTTTCTGTTCTTTTTCTTTAAAGTCTTATTTCTTTCATCCGTGTGAAACGCTAGAATCATTTCTGCTACAACATCTCTCTGTCCTCAGTCAGTAAAGGTCACTGTCCGTATGAAGGACATTTAGTCGTGGTCCTTTCTGTAGTAGAGTCCCCACTCTGTCAAGGTCACCTTGATACACCCCGTCTGGACAGTGCATTAACATATGAACTAATTTTCAATTATATAACCGTTTTATTATATCTTTTTCTCCGAAAAATTCAAGTTGGGTTATTTTACCTCTGAGCGGCACTTTTTTGCACATCATGGGCTAAATGGCCAGGTCATATGGACCCCGAAGGCTCAGAGAAGGTTGGGGGAGGGGACCCACTGGAACAGCTGTTGGGAGACAGATGGTAGCCTCCCGTCAAGGCCATCCAGCGTGTTCTTTAACGTTGGGTTGTTTTACCTCTGAGCGGCACTTTTTTGCACACCATGGGCTAAATGGCCAGGTCACATGGACCCCGAAGGCTCAGAGAAGGTTGGGGGAGGGGACCCACTGGAACAGCTGTTGGGAGACAGATGGTAGCCTCCCGTCAAGGCCATCCAGCGTGTTCTTAAACGTGCACAGGGTATAGCTCTCCCGCACACGGGGCGACGGTTTAACGTCCCATCCGACGGACGGCGGTCTCTCCAAGCCCATCGGTGTCCCCTACTGACCGTGGGCAGGGCGGGGAATTTTGCGGAGATAAATCTCAACGCTGACCCAGCTGGGACTCGAACCTGGGAACTACAGATTACGAGCCTGGCGCGCTACCGACTGAGCCACCCCCGCCCCTCTAAAAGTAAGAATGCACTGAGTAAGAACGCAGGGCGGACAAGTCCAGAATAGATTTAGGAAAATGTCTGGAGTAAAATTTGGAATTGTTAAGAGTGAATTTAGAAGAAAGTATCGAGTAAGCGTAATTAGGAAAATGTCCAGAGAATAATTAAGAAAATATCCTGAGTAAAATTAGGAAATTGTCCTAAGCATAATTAGGAAATGTTACGAGTAAAACTAGGAGAAAGCATTGCGTAAACGTAATTAAGAAAATGTTCCGAGTAAAATTAAAAAATGTGAAGAGTAAAATTAGGAGAAAACATTGAGTAACCATAATTAAGAAAATGTCCGGAATTAAGAAAATATTAGGAAAAGTCATAAGTAAAATTAAGAAAATATCCTGGGTAAAATTAGGAAATGTTAAGAGTAAAATTTGGAGAAAGCGTCGAGTAAACATAATTAGGAAAATGTCCAGAGTAAAATTAGTAAAAGTCCTGAGTAAAACTAGGTGAAAGTGTCGAGTAAGGGTACGATACAGTACCGAGTACGACAAGGATAAATTAGTAAGAAGAAGTAACACAATATCCTGAATAATAGTATCTCCGCAAAATTCCCCGCCCTGCCCACGGTCAGTAGGGGACACCGATGGGCTTGCAAAGGCCGCCGTTGGTCGGATGGGACGTTAAGCCGTGGCCCCGTGTGCGGGAGAGCCATACCCTGTGCACGTTAAAGAACACGCTGGATGGCCTTGACGGGAGGCTACCATTTGTCTCCCAACAGCTATTCCAGTGGGTCCCCTCCCCCAATCTTCTCTGAACTTTCGGGGTCCATGTGACCTGGCCATTTAGCCCATGGTGTGGAAAAAAGTGCCGCTCAGAGGTAAAACAACCCAACGTTAAAGAACACGCTGGATGGCCTTGACGGGAGGCTACCATCTGTCTCCCAACAGCTATTCCAGTGGGTCCCCTCCCCCAACCTTCTCTGAACCTTCGGGGTCCATGTGACCTGGCCATTTAGCCCATGGTGTGCAAAAAAGTGCCGCTCAGAGGTAAAACAACCCAACCTGAATAATAGCAGGAAAAAGTCGACAAAAACAGCAATACAAATTAATTCCTTGCCGTAGTAGGAAAAATGTCCCGAATCATTGTTTACATCTGTTGATAGTTGTAGGCAAAAGTCCCAAGGTAGAATGGAAAAAAAAGTGCCACTCAGAAAGATCCCAATCCAACTTTTTCCTCAAACCTTCTCTGAGACTTTGAGATACTTGCGACCAGGTCATTTAACTTATTACTTTGACAAAAATGCCTTTCAAAAGTAAACCAACCCAACTCGGCAAACTGTGCTTCAACAGTTTGAAAACTGCTGACCCAACTCCAATTTGAAGCTCCAATTTATTCTCTCTGACAAGGCTAGTGCACACTGGAGGAAGATGAAGAAGCGAGAAGTGTTCAGGAGGAGCAACAGGAGCCCAGCATCCACCATCCTCGTCCGTGACTAAGCAGCTCACAGAGCCGTGATTGATTTTCTTCTGTGAAGAGAAATAATATCTCCCGGGGAAGCTCGACCACAATATTAATGGTGAGAAGTGGGCCACGGGAGGGCGCTGATTATGATTTATGTTGGCGATGCGTGCGAAGTGTCATCTCTGCCCACTCTGGTTAGTCTTAGTCGCCAGGGCAACGCTCTTGCTCTTCTTCTTTCACAGTCATCGTCGAACCCTCCCAAGGAAAAAAAACAACAACTTTTAATATACGTCGTATGGAGACTGTATTCTACCATCATATCACTAACTGGCGAATGTTTTAAGAAAAGCTCGATTAATTAAAGAGAACGAGATTTACTCATTACATGCTGAAGTGTTATCGCGCCTCAGAGAGAAAAGAAAGCATTAGTCACGTGGAGAGACTTAGAGAGCAAGGGGAGAGGAAAGATTAGAGGAAAACCTGATAGCGTTATCATCTAGCTAAGTCAATGTTTATGTAAGGAGAGCATTGGCGGATTTTTCTCTTTCTACTTGTCGGAAATGCTGCACGGTCGTTAACGGCATTGGCCCGAGACATAATTACCTTTTAAATTAACAAAACAAGGATACTGGATCTTGTGTGATGTTGACCCACCAGGACATTACATTAAGGTACAACTGCTTTTCTTTTAAGAGAAGAAATCGCATTCTGAGAGCCGTTGTAAAGCCGTGTCTTCTAGAAGTAAAAAAGTGGTTTTTATGACACGATAGCTGTAATCATATCAAAAAAATAATCAATGTATGCGTTTTTATAACTAGAGGATTTGGTTACAACTAGTTTGTTTTACATCTGAGAGGGACTTTTATGCACATAATGGGCTAATTGGCCAGGTCACAAGGACCCCGAAGGTTCAGAGAAGGTTGGGGGAGGGGACCCACTAGAATAATTGTTGGGAGACAGATGGTAGCCTCCCGTCAAGGCCATCCAGCGTGTTCTTTAACGTGCACAGGGGATGGCTCTCCCACACACGGGGCCAAGGCTTAACGTCCCATCCGATGGACGGCGGCCTTTCAAAGCCCATAGGTGTCCCCTACTGACCGTCGCCAGGGTGGGGAATTTTGCGGAGAAAAATCTCAACGCTGACCCAGCTGGGACTCGAACCTGAAGATTACGAGCCTGGTGCGCTACCGACTGAGCCATCCTCGCCCTTAAAAGGGTTAGAGCTTGAACCAAGAACAGCAGATTTTTTGAACGAATGTACCATTTCTCCCCGACGACAGCATGAGGGCATAGCGGAGGTCAATCTCAACTTTAGGAACATTTGTGACTCGAACTCGGGAATTACAGATTACGAGCCTGGCGTGCTATCGACCGAGCTAGCCCCTGAGAACCACAGGGGCGGAGGTGGCTCGGTCGGTAGCGCGCCAGGCTCGTAATCTGTAGTTCCCAGGTTCGAGTCCCAGCTGGGTCAGCGTTGAGATTTTTCTGCGCAAAATTCACCCCGGTTAGTAGGGGACACCGATGAGCTTGGAAAGACCGTCGTCCATCGTATGGGACGTTAAGCCGTGGTCCCGTGTGTGGGAGAGCCATAGCCTATGCATGTTAAAGCATGGAAAGAAAAAGAATATCCTTGACGGGAGGCTACCATCTGTCTCCTAACAGCTGTTCCAGTGGGTCCCTTCCCCCAACCTTCTCTGAGCCTTCGGGGTCCTTGTGACCTGACCATTTAGCCCATGGTGTTCAAAAGAGTGCCGCTCAGAGGTAAAACAATCCAACATTAGAGAACACGCTGGATGGCCTTGACGGGAGGCTACCATCTGTCTCCCAACAGCTGTTCCAGTGGGTCCCCTCCCCTAACCTTCTCTGAGCCTTCGGGGTCTTTGTGACCTGGCCATTTAGCCCATGGTGTGCAAAAAAGTGCCGCTGAGAGGTAAAACAACCCAACGTTAAAGAACACGCTGGATGGCCTTGACGGGAGGTTACCATCTGTCTCCCAACAGCTGTTCCAGTGGGTCCCCTCCCCTAACCTTCTCTGAGCCTTCGGGGTCTTTGTGACCTGGCCATTTAGCCCATGGTGTGCAAAAAAGTGCCGCTGAGAGGTAAAACAACCCAACGTTAAAGAACACGCTGGATAGCCTTGACGGGAGGCTACCATCTGTCTCCCAACAGCTGTTCCAGTGGGTCCCCTCCCCTAACCTTCTCTGAGCCTTCGGGGTCCTTGTGACCTGGTCATTTAGCCCATGGTGTGCATAAAAAGTGCCGCTCAGAGGTAAAACAACCCAACCTTGAGAACCACAGAGCCAATCTTAACTGGCTATCAAATATGTGATAAGAGCTCTAATGGAAAAACTTCCTCGTCCTGTCTGCCTACAAATCAACTGAACGGAAAAGCAGTGAAAAGGAAAGCAGTCTCCCGTGTAGCCTTGGGCAACCTAGGAAGTTATTAATGACCGGATAAAGTTGACAGGAGGCAGAGACTGCTTGATGAGGCATTTATCAGCGCAGAGAAGCAAAGCAAACAAAACTACAGAAGGAAAAGAAAAGAGTAAACAAGAAGATCAGCCTATTTCTAGATGGGAACATGAAAAAGAAACCAAAAAGAAAAAGAAAAACAAACAAGTTTCTTTGAACGACGAGATGTCGGAAATTGCGTCAACTGAAAGGTGGGGAATCAAGTGAACTTCCGGCTGAGACGGACGGAAAACGGAAGTGGAGGGTCACAGTTGAGGATGAGAGATGTTATCCGGGGAGAAGCAGTTCAAGAGTCCGTTGTGATGACGATTCAAAGAGTCCGTTGTGATGACGAGACAGGGTCCATTAAGCTCGAATCGGAAGGATGCAGAGAGAAGGATGAAAACACGACACGCTGGGATGCTGTATTTGAAGGCGTGTTCTTGTTACTTAATCTCTTACTAGAGAGGATGGGGATCTCAGTGGAACTCGTCGGGAAACAGGAGTTGAAGAGTATTTTAGGTTTTTCTCATTTTATTTGGGTTGTTTTATCTCTAAGTGGCACATCCTCACAATGAACTAAATGGCCAGGTCACAAGGACCCCGAAGGCTCAGAGAAAGTTGAGGGAGGGTTGGGGTTGGGTTGTTTTGCCTCTGAGTGGAACTCTTTTTGGCACACCATGGGCTAAATGGCCAGGTCACAAGGACCCCGAAGGCTCAGAGAAGAATGGGGAAGGGGACCCACTGGAACAGCTGATGGGAGACAGGTGGTAGCCTCCCGTCAAAGCCATCCAGCGTGTTCTTTAACGTGCCCAGGGTATGACTTTCCCGCATACGGGGCCACGGCTTAACGTCCCCTTACCGACGGACGGCGGCCTTTCCAAGCCCATCGGTGTCCCCTACTGACCGTGGGCAAGGCGGGGAATTTTGCGGAGATAAATCTCAACGCTGACTCAGCTGGGACTCGAACCGGGGAACTACAGATTACGAGTCTGGTGCGCTACCGACTGAGCCACCCCCGCCCCAGTTGGGGGAGGGATCCACTGGCCAGTGGTTTGGAGACAAATGGTAGCCTCTCGTCAAGACCATCCACAAGCATGTTGTTTAACCCGTACAGGCTATCGCTTTACGTTTCATCCGACAGACGCTGGCCTTTCCAAGTCCATTGGTGTCCCCCATCCTCACCAAAGGCAATGTGGGAGTTAGCAGTGGGAAAATCTTAACTCAAGTTTCTGAGGGGTACTTGGATTCGGGAACATTAACTGCGATCCTATCGTTATTTATTTACGGGAACTGCAGAAATTCCCTGACATATTGTTACATATTTTTAGTTGTATTTGAATATTTGACAACCGTTCGTGAATCCATAATAAACAGATAGTTATTAAATCAGTTGATTTACTATCTAAAGCAATAAACTTACATGAATAACATTAAAATTTCAATCACTTAAAACTCCAAATAATAATCGAAAAGTACAGTCGTTCGAAAAAGTATCCGAACACTATGGTTGATTACAGAATTCAGAAAAAATATCTGGCAACGGTTTTTTTTAGAAATTAGTGTGGCAACCTTCGTGTCACGTGACACGAACGTTGCCAGACTGCTAATTTATAAAAAAAAAAAACATTGCCAGATATTTTTTCTGAATTCTGTAATCAACCATAGTGTTCGGATACTTTTTCGAGCGACTGTAGGTGGTCATATTATTTTGATACTAGATCGTGTGGGCTCACTCACGGAAATATTGAGCGTGTTCAGTTACCGTTCACAGCAAACTGGAGCGTGTGCAGTTACCGTTCACAGCAAACTGGAGCGTGTGCAGTAACTGCACACGCTCCAGTTTGCTGTGAACGGTAACTGGAGCGTGTACAGTTGCTGTTCACGCTCCAGATATTTTTTCTAAATTCTGTAATCAAATATAGTGTTCGGATACCTTTTTGAGCGACTGTACATTCGGAAACCGAATCACAAATCGAAGCATAAGCAGAAATCTTAACGATCATATTTCACTGGTTAAGTAACACTTGTGTAAGAAATAATTCTAACTACGATAAATGGAGCTACACTATTGTTATACTTCAAAATAAAACTAATTTTACCACTCAAATATCGATTTTTATCAACGCGCACAAATCAACTTTTTTTTACACACGCCAAAACTCTCTATCTTTACTGTGTTTTTCATCCTTTCAAATTCATCCTGTTCCAGTCTCTTGATGGGACGGAGTAGCGCGCCAGACTCGTAATCTATAGTTCCCAGGTTCGAGTCCCAGCTGGGTCAGCGTTGAGCTTTATCTCCTCAAAACTCCCCCGCCCTGCCCACGGTCAGTAGGGGACACGGATGGGCTTGGAAAGGCCGCCGTCCGTCGGATGGGACGTTAAGCCGTGGCCCCATGTACGGGAGAGCCATACCCTGTGCACGTTAAAGAACACGCTGGATGGCCTTGACGGGAGGCTACCATCTGTCTCCCAACAGCTGTTCCAGTGGGTCCCCTCCCCCATCCTTCTCTGAGCCTTCGGGGTCCTTGTGACCTGGCCATTTAGCCCATGGTGCACAAAAAAGTGCCGCTCAGAGGTGAACCAACCCAACGTTAAAGAACACGCTGGATGGCCTTGACGGGAGGCTACCATCTGTCTCCCAGCAGCTGTTCCAGTGGGTCTCCTCCCCCAACCTTCTCTGAGCCTTCGGGGTCCTTGTGACCTGGCCATTCCGCCCATGGTGTGCAAAAGAGTACCGCTCAGAGGTGAAACAACCCAACGTTAAAGAACACGCTGGATGGCCTTGACGGGAGGCTACCGTCTGTCTACCAACAGCTGTTCCAGTGGGTTCCCTTTCCCAACCTTCTCTGAGCCTTTGGGGTCCTTGTGACCTGGCCATTTCGCCCATGGTGTGCAAAAGAGTGCCGCTCAGAGGTAAAACAATCCAACGTTAAAGAACATGTTGGATGGCCTTGACGGGAGGTACCATCTGTCTCCCAACAGCTGTTCCAGTGGGTCCCCTCCCCCAACCTTCTCTGAACCTTCGGGGTCCATGTGACCTGGCCATTTAGCCCATGGTGTGCAAAAAAGTGCCGCTGAGAGGTAAAACAACCCAACCAATCTGTTGGTGACGTAATTCACATCCCGTGTTGTATCTCGCAGTACCACAGTCTCGTTTTGATTGCTGACGTGTACATTCTGTTTCAATACAAAGGATTTCACACAGAGCTGTATACATTTCTAAGAATAGAGGAATTTATCCTTACCTGTGGAAGCAGATCTTCTTCTAAAGACTTGTAGAGAGCAGGTAAACTCTCAAAAAGAGTTCTAGAGAACAGGTAAACTCGTAAAAAATGTTCAACAGATAACGAAAGCTCAGGAAGGAGAACCAGATAGCAGAGAATGAAACTTACCTGCGGAATAAAAAAATATTTAATTCAAAATTTCAATAGTTAAAAACTGTGTATAAATATATACACACTGTCGTATCAGAAAAATATGACCACTTACCATAGTATATGTATGGTAGGTAGTCATATTATTCTGAAACGACTGTGTATACAGGATGAATCTGAAAAAGTGGGCAAAACTTTACGGGGTGGTAGAACGCAGCTATACGAGCAATATTCGTCATAGAAAGTATGGGCGGAACGCAAACGGCGAGCCGCTAGGTGGCGTTGGAAATGGTATAAAAGGGTCGGTCCTCGCACCCAACGGCATTTCTACCGTGGATTGCCGAGAGGATGGCTGGTTATACTAACCACGAAATGGCGGATATGCACTTTGTGTACGGTGCGGCGGACGGGAATGCAAGTGAGGCACAGAGACGTTACCGCGACCGGTTTCCGAAGAGATGCACTCCAGATCGGAAAACCTTCGAGCGTTTGCATCGGCGGCTGTGTGAAACGGGATCCTTCGCCGCGGCCAAGCAAGACGCAGGGCGTGAAAGGAGTGTCAGGACGCCGCAACTTGCAGAGGACATTCTGCGTAGGGTGGAAGAGCGACCGGGATGTAGCACGCGAGCGGTTTCCCGTGCAGTACACGTGTCCCAAATGTCGGTTTGCCGTGTGCTACAGGAGGAAGGAATGCACCCGTAACGTACGCAGAAGGTACAAGCGTTGTCACCGGCGGACTATCAGCCACGTGTCGATTTCGCACGTTGGTACCTCCAGCAGAATGCAGCGCAGCCGGATTTTGGTGCACATGTTCTGTTTACGGACGAGTGCCCTTTCACCCGTGAGGACGCTTTGAATACCCAAAATTCACACACGTGGGCATCTACGAACCCGCATGCCACACGTCCTCATTCGTTCCAGCAGCGGTTCTCCGTAAATGTTTGGGCAGGGATCCTCCATGACCATTTGGTTGGCCCATACCTCCTGCCACACCGTCTGGACGGCAAATCGTATAACACATTCCTACGAGAGGTGTTGCCGGAGCTGCTGCGTCCGATTCCAACCCCCAGCAGGTCGAGAATGTGGTTCCAGCACGACGGTGCGCCTGCACACTTCAGCTTAGATGTGCGGAACACTTTACATGCAACGTTCCCAGGGCGATGGATTGGTCGAGGTGGTCCCATAGCTTGGCCACCAAGATCGCCGGATCTCTCGTGTTTGGACTTTTTCCTGTGGGGCCATATGAAAAACCTAATCTACGAGTGCCCCATTGAAACCGATATGGATCTAGTCGCCAGGATCGCCGTTGTTGCCGGCGATATTCGGGAAATGCCTGGTGTCTTCGCAAATGTGCGTCGGTCCCTATCCCGCAGGTGTGAAGCCTGCATTACAGCTGGCGGCAGCTCTTTTGAGCAATTTCTTTGAGCATGTACCTCAATTACATTCCTGTTAATAAAATGTTTTCTGAAGCATCTCCTCTCCTTCTTGTGTTCATTCTTTAAATGTGACAGTGGAAAACTACCTTTTAACTTCTCACCGCTTGCGTTCCGACCATACATTCTATGAGGAATATTGCTCGTATAGCTGCGTTCTACCACCCCGTAAAGTTTTGCCCACTTTTTCAGATTCACCCTGTATAGCTGAACAGTAATTTTTTATCCACAAAATAATCGATACAGCGATTGTCACGAAAAAAAAATCATCTTCCCCTATAAAAAATAACAAGTATTTAAAAATATTGAAAAGAAAAAGTTAGTGCAGACACAAAATTCTAAAAAGAAACACTCATTTTATTGGTAGTAGTTTAGCGTGTTTAGCTATTGGTCCAAGGACCTGGGTTCCAGCTCTGGGTAAGGCATGAGTTGTTTTACCGCTGAGTTGGGTTGTTTTACCTCTGAGCGGCACTCTTTTGCACACTATGGGCTAAATGGCCAGGTCACAAAGACCCCGAAGGCTCAGAGAAGGTTGGGGGAGCGGACCCACTGGAACAGCTGTTGGGAGACAGGTGGTAACCTCCCGTCAAGGCCATCCAGCGTGTTCTTTACGTGCACAGGGTATGGCTCTCCTGCACACGGGGCCACGGCTTAACGTCCCATCCGACGGAGGCGGCCTTTCCAAGCCCAGCAGTGTCCCCTACTGACCATGGGCAGGGCGTTGAGTTTTGCGGAGATAAGTCTCAACGCTGACGCAGCTGCGACTCGAACCTGGGAACTGCAGATTACAAGTCTGGCGCGCTACCGACTGAGCCACCCCCGCCGCAGTTAAGGCATGGAGGTTTGTGTTGTCTTTTTGCTAAAGCCTCGCCTTCCTCAGAGACTTCTCTATAGAGTATTGAACTGACAGGCTCCTGTCAGCCTCTGAGTAGCAGTTGCTTGAGGGGGTATTTCTTTAACATTTAGTATGCACTATTGAGAATTGTCGAAACGAAACCGATTTCAAAGGATCTTCGTTGCCAGTCCAAAACTTTCAGGCACCTCGAGAGGAGAGAATTCGCCCAATCAGCCAATGAAGAATTAGTTTGAAAATCCCTTTGAGATGCAGAGTTTAATTTTACTGAATGGTTTTTGGGGTGGCTCAGTCGGTAGCGCGCTAGGCTCGTAATCTGCAGTTCCCAGGTTCGAGTCCCAGCTGGGTCAGCGTTGAGATTTATCTCCGCAAGACTCCCTGCCCTGCCCACGGTCAGTAGGGGACACCGATGGGCTTGGAAAGACTGTCGTCAGTCGGATGGGACGTTAAACCGTGGTTCCCGTGTTTGAGAGAGCCATACCCTTTGCGCATTAAAAACACGCTGGATGGCCTTGACGGGAGGCTACCATCTGTCTCCCAAAAGCTGTTCCAGTGGGTCCCCTCCCCCAACCTTCTCTGAGCTTTCGGGGTCCTTGTGACCTGGCCATTTAGTCGATGGTGTGGAAAAAAGTGCCATTCAGAGGTAAAACAACCCAACTCTGTGCACGTTAAAGAACACACTGGATGGCCTTGACGGGAGGCTACCATCTGTCTCCCAACAGCTGTTCCAGTGGGTCCCCTCCCCCAACCTTCTCTGAGCTTTCGGGGTCCTTGTGACCTGGCCATTTAGCTCATGGTGTGCAAAAAAGTGCCGTTCAGAGTTAAAACAACCCAACTCTGTGCACGTTAAAGAACACGCTGGATGGCCTTGACGGGAGACTACCATCTGTCTCCCAACAGCTGTTCCAGTGGATCCCCTCCCCCAACCTTCTCTGAGCCTTCGGGGTCCTTGTGACCTGGCCATTTAGTCGATGGTGTGGAAAAAAGTGCCGTTCAGAGTTAAAACAACCCAACTCTTTCGACCAAATCGGTATTAATCGATTAAATATCGAATAAATCCTTTCCAAGAAGTGATAGGTCGCTCATCTCAGAGAACAATAACAAATGAAAGAAACAAGAACAATAAAAAAAGGTAAAATGAAAAAGAGAATGGAAATAAAGGAGAGGAGGGGACACAGTCAGGTGGGGGGGGGGGGCGGAGAGGAAGAAAAGCCACCTCCCATTTGCTCGGTAGCCAGTTTCTTTTATAAGCGTCGTAAACGACAAGCTATCTTTTCCGGCTGGGTTGATGTCCTCGGCCCATTACCCAGCAGTCCCATCTTCCGGGTGCATTGCTGGCGGCGGCGGTGGTGGTACCCTTGTGAGTATTGCCCAGAGCATCCATGCGGTCTCTCCTGGTTGAGTCAACGGAGACTACCAGCCACGAAAATCCTGGACAATGATGGCTACCCGAGATAGGAGTAATCTACGCCGTTCATCTGTTCATTGGGATATCCAAGGGATCACCAGACTCACCCGGTGAGCGTAATGTGGCACAGGAGGGCCTAGGAAGCGGGGGACGGCGGCTGAGGGGGAGGGGGGGGGAATGGTGGCACTCTCGCGTCGCTTCTTTTTTTCCCTTCCTCGCATCCAGCACCGCTGATTTGCGGCAGAGGAGCGTTGAAGGGTATCTCCACGGAGGAGGTGGAGTGCTGAGAGGGCGTGAATACTTCAAGATAAGGGTTGGGTTGTTTTACCTCTGAGCGGCACTTTTTTGCACACCATGGGCTTCAAGATAAGAGAGTTGGTGCATTCGTAATTGGGAGTGTTGTTGGAGATGGAAATTATTTTTTTTTGGGGGGGGGGGGAGAATCCTTGCTGTCTAATTTGAGTTTTTTCTCGCTTTCAAAAGTTTTTTTTTAAATCTGTGAATTATGCTAATTAAGACCACGTAAAAATATTGATTAAGCTAAAGTGTCAAAAAAGTTTCAATTTTTTTTTTTGGGGGGGGGGGGGGGAGAGCTGCATTTTAAAAATCGTATTTTTTTATTCTCCTAGTTGTACAGTGATAGTTGGCAACTGGTTGGAGGATATAACATTTCGGCCTTAGATGAATTGTTCACTACTTTAAGCAAATTATTAGTTGAATGTCAGTTTTAATAGAGATCTTTACGGGTTAGTAACTTTTTAGTCCAGAAATCTGAGGGACCCTTAATTCAAACCTCCGCAAATCTCCCCGCCCTGCCCACGGTCAGTAGGGAACACCGATGGGCTCGGAAAGGCCTCCGTCCGTCGGATGGTACAGTCGCTCAAAACACATCCGAACACTATGGTTGATTACAGAATTCAGAAAAAATATCTGAAACGCGTACAGCAAATGTACACGCTCCAGTTACCGTTCACAGCAAACTGGAGCGTGTGCAGTTACTGCACACGCTTTAGTTTGCTGTGAACAGTAACTGCACACGCTCAATATTTCTGTGAGTGGGGCCACACGATCCAGGTTTTTGTGAGCTCACACGATCCAATGTGCTGTGAACATCAACCGCAATCGCTCCAGTTTGCTGTGGACGGTAACTGCACACGCTCAATATTTCTGTGAGTGGGCCCACACGATCCAGGTTTCTGTGAGCTCACACGATCCAATGTGCTGTGAACATCAACCGCAACCGCTCCAGTTTGCTGTGAACGGTAACTGCACACGCTCAATATTTCTGTGAGTGGGTCCACACGACCACACGATCCAATGTGCTGTGAACATCAACCGCAACCGCTCCAATTTGCTGTGAACGGTAACTGCACACGCTCAATATTTCTGTGAGTGGGGCCACACGATCCAGGTTTTTGTGAGCTCACACGATCCAATGTGCTGTGAACATTAACCGCAACCGCTCCAATTTGCTGTGAACGGTAACTGCACACGCTCAATATTTCTGTGAGTGGGGCCACACGATCCAGGTTTTTGTGAGCTCACACGATCCAATGTGCTGTGAACATCAACCGCAATCGCTCCAGTTTGCTGTGGACGGTAACTGCACACGCTCAATATTTCTGTGAGTGGGCCCACACGATCCAGGTTTCTGTGAGCTCACACGATCCAATGTGCTGTGAACATCAACCGCAACCGCTCCAGTTTGCTGTGAACGGTAACTGCACACGCTCAATATTTCTGTGAGTGGGTCCACACGACCACACGATCCAATGTGCTGTGAACATCAACCGCAACCGCTCCAATTTGCTGTGAACGGTAACTGCACACGCTCAATATTTCTGTGAGTGGGGCCACACGATCCAGGTTTTTGTGAGCTCACACGATCCAATGTGCTGTGAACATTAACCGCAACCGCTCCAGTTTGCTGTGAACGGTAACTGCACACGCTCAATATTTCTGTGAGTGGGGCCACACGATCCAGGTTTTTGTGAGCTCACACGATCCAATGTGCTGTGAACATCAACCGCAACCGCTCCAGTTTGCTGTGAACGGTAACTGCACACGCTCAATATTTCTGTGAGTGGGCCCACACGACCACACGATCCAATGTGCTGTGAACATTAACCGCAACCGCTCCAGTTTGCTGTGAACGGTAACTGCGCACGCTCAATATTTCTGTGAGTGGGCCCACACGATCCAGGTTTTTGTGAGCTCACAAGATCCAATGTGCTGTGAACATTAACCGCAAGCGCTCCAGTTTGCTGTGGACGGGAACTGCACACGCTCAATATTTCTGTGAGTGGGGCCACACGATCCAGGTTTTTGTGAGCTCACACGATCCAATGTGCTGTGAACATCAACCGCAATCGCTCCAGTTTGCTGTGGACGGTAACTGCACACGCTCAATATTTCTGTGAGTGGGCCCACACGATCCAGGTTTCTGTGAGCTCACACGATCCAATGTGCTGTGAACATCAACCGCAACCGCTCCAGTTTGCTGTGAACGGTAACTGCACACGCTCAATATTTCTGTGAGTGGGTCCACACGACCACACGATCCAATGTGCTGTGAACATCAACCGCAACCGCTCCAATTTGCTGTGAACGGTAACTGCACACGCTCAATATTTCTGTGAGTGGGGCCACACGATCCAGGTTTTTGTGAGCTCACACGATCCAATGTGCTGTGAACATTAACCGCAACCGCTCCAGTTTGCTGTGAACGGTAACTGCACACGCTCAATATTTCTGTGAGTGGGCCCACACGATCCAGGTTTTTGTGAGCTCACACGATCCAATGTGCTGTGAACATCAACCGCAACCGCTCCAGTTTGCTGTGAACGGTAACTGCACACGCTCAATATTTCTGTGAGTGGGCCCACACGACCACACGATCCAATGTGCTGTGAACATCAACCGCAACCGCTCCAATTTGCTGTGAACGGTAACTGCACACGCTCAATATTTCTGTGAGTGGGACCACACGATCCAGGTTTTTGTGAGCTCACACGATCCAATGTGCTGTGAACATTAACCGCAACCGCTCCAGTTTGCTGTGAACGGTAACTGCGCACGCTCAATATTTCTGTGAGTGGGCCCACACGATCCAGGTTTTTGTGAGCTCACAAGATCCAATGTGCTGTGAACATTAACCGCAACCGCTCCAGTTTGCTGTGAACGGTAACTGCACACGCTCAATATTTCTGTGAGTGGGCCCACACGATCCAGGTTTTTGTGAGCTCACACGATCCAATGTGCTGTGAACATCAACCGCAACCGCTCCAGTTTGCTGTGAACGGTAACTGCAAACGCTCAATATTTCTGTGAGTGGGCCCACACGATCCAATGTGCTGTGAACATTAACCGCAACCGCTCCAGTTTGCTGTGAACGGTAACTGCAGACGCTCAATATTTCTGTGAGTGGGCCCACACGATCCAGGTTTTTGTGAGCTCACAAGATCCAATATGCTGTGAACATTAACCGCAACCGCTCCAGTTTGCTGTGAACGGTAACTGCACACGCTCAATATTTCTGTGAGTGGGCCCACACGATCCAGGTTTTTGTGAGCTCACACGATCCAATGTGCTGTGAACATCAACCGCAACCGCTCCAGTTTGCTGTGAACGGTAACTGCACACGCTCCATATTCATTGCATTATACATTCATACGCATTATATATATTTAAAAAAAGTATCCGAACATTATGGTTGATTACAGAATTCAGAAAAAATATCTAGCAACGATTTTTTTAGAAATTAGTGATCTGGCAACCTTCGTCTACTGTATACGCCTTGTGAGGTAGAGTGACACCCCATTCACATTAACGAATACGCTGGATGGCATTGACGGGAGGCTACCATCTGTCTCCCAACAGTTGTTCCAGTGGGTCCCCTCCCCCAACCTTCTCTGAGCCTTCGGGGTCCTTGTGACCTGGCCATTTAGCCCACTGTGTGCAAAGAAGTGCCGCTCAGAGGTAAAACAACCCAACGTTAAAGAACACGCTGGATGGCCTTGACGGGAGGCTACCCTCTGTCTCCTAACAACTGTTCCAGTGGGTCTCCTCCCCCAACCCTCTCTGAGCCTTCGGGGTCCTTGTGACCTGGCCATTTAGCCCATGGTGTGCAAAAAAGTGCCGCTCAGAGGTAAAACAACCCAACGTTAAAAACACTCTGGATGTCTTTGACGGGAGGCTACCATCTGTCTCCCAACAGCTGTTCCAGTGGGTCCCCTCCCCCAACCTTCTCTGAGCCTTTGGGGTCCTTGTGACCTGGCCATTGTGTGCAAAAAAGCGATCGACTACCTCAAGGAGACAAACTTTGTCTCTATAGTAAATCTGTAGTTCCCAGGTAAAAAAAAAGGTTGCCAGAAAAAATATCTGAAAAAATATCTATAATATGAAAAAATATCTGTAATATCTGTATCTGTAAAAAAATATACAATTTTTTTAGAAATTAATGATCTGGCAACCTTCGTGACACGAAGGTTGCCAGATCACTAATTTCTAAAAAAAAATCGTTGCTAGATTTTTTTCTGAATTCTGTAATCAACCATAGTGTTCGAATATTTTTTGAGCGACTGTACGGCAGAGTCCTACCCTATGCATGCTAAAAAACACGCTGGATAGCCTTGAAGGGAACTTACCATCCGTCTCCTACAGCTGTCCATAGTTCCCGTTCAGCTGTTCCAGTGGGTCCCCTCCCCCAACCTTCCAGTGATCCCTAGCCTTGAAGGGAAGTTACCATCTGTCTCCAACAGCTGTCCAGTGAGCCAGTGATCCCTTCCCCCAACCCTCAGGGTTCTTGTGACCTGGCCACTTAGCCCATTGTATGTAAAAAAAAATGCATCTCAGAGATAGAACAACTCACCCCAGTACAAATATACCTCAATTATTGAGGAAGCAGTGCGATCAATCGTCATTAATGCCGCTATTACTTTTACTTCCTCGGTTCATCGGTGAAAGGTCTGCTTCCGTTTCCTTGCAGAGAAGTTTGACATCCACAATTGCCGGATGACTTCATTAATCCCTGATGTGAGAGGAACCACGACCAATTATCCCTACATTAGTGTCGTTCACTGATGACATATGTAATGGATCTCGAGTGATAAATCGTTCATTATGCGAATGTTGGTCCGTTTCCTGACCATAGGCACTCTTTCTTGTTTGGCAGCATTGTAGTGAGTCATACATGGTCATGAGATCATCATGACCGATGTGGACCATCATTGACATCACGTGGTGGGCGCATCATAGTATAATGTAAAATTTGAGTTCCTATGAAACGTGTATATGTGTATATATATATAATATTCCCTTGTAAAAGAACATTGGTGCCAGAATAACTGAAATCCTATCACTTTTCAAAAAAATTTATATTTTATTATTATTTATCATTATGGGAGTATGAGTACATATAATGTTCAGTTCATACCAATACGTCTTGGGATTGGGTTGTTTTACCTCTGAGCGGCACTTTTTTGCACACCATGGGCTAAATGGCCAGGTCACATGGACCCCGAAGGCTCAGAGAAGGTTGGGGGAGGGGACCCACTGGAACAGCTGTTGGGAGACAGATGGTAGCCTCCCGTCAAGGCCATCCAGTGTGTTCTTTAATGGTTGAACTGTTTTACCTCTGAGGGCACTTTTTTGCACACCATGGGCTAAATGGCCAGGTCACAAGGACCCCGAAGGCTCAGAGAAGGCTAAGGACCCACTGGAACAGCTGTTAGGAGACAGATGGTAGCCTCCCGTCAAGGCCATCCAGTGTGTTCTTTAATGGTTGAACTGTTTTACCTCTGAGCGGCACTTTTTTTGCACACCATGGGCTAAATGGCCAGGTCACAAGGACCCGAAGGCTCAGAGAAGGTTAAGGACCCACTGGAACAGCTGTTAGGAGACAGATGGTAACCTCCCGTTAAGGCCATCTAGTGTGTTCTTTAACGTGCACAGGATATGGCTCTCCCACAAACGGGGCCACGGCGGCCTTTCCAAGCCCATCGGTGTCCCCTACTGATCGTGGGCAGGGCGGGGAATTTTTCGGAGATAAATCTCAACGCTGACCCAGCTGGGATTCGAACCTGGGAACTATAGATTACGAGCCTGGCGCGCTACCGACTGAGCCACCCCCGCCCCAACATGTCTTGGGATATTTCCGTGCTATGTGGGCCGTTTTATTGCTGATATGAATTTTTTTTGTGTATAGTGGGTTAAAGGTAGAGATCATAAGGATCGAAATGTCTCAGAGAAAATTTGCGTAGGGGTCAAGTGGCGAACAGTTATGAGACAGATGGAACCCCAAGTCATCAGTAGCTCGTGCCATATGCACACGATCCGCAGTTTGCCCAGGCCTTTCTGTACTAACGTAAAACCCGTATTGTAAATGCGGCTTCGTCGCATATAGAGTAGTCATGCAGTGTAAACACCCATAATTGATTTACCATCTTTTAAACAAGTAATATCAAAACACATTATTCGGAAATGATCAACAAATTATATTGAAATTTTTTGGGTTTGGTTGTTTTACTTCTGAGCGGCACTTTTTCGCACAGCATGGGCTAAATGGCCAGGTCACAAGGACCCCGAGGTCTCACTCGGGGTCCTTGTGAAGAGGGATCCACTGGAACAGCTGTTGGGAGACAGATGGTAGTCTCTCCTTCAAGGACATTTAGCCCGTGTAGCTTTTTCTCACACGGGACCACGTCTTAACGACCCAACTGAGGCATAACTGCCTTTCCAAATCCATCATTGTCCCCTACTGGCCGAGGGAAATGCGGGGAGTATTGCGGAGATAAATCTCGACGCTGTTCCAGGTGGGAGTCGAACCTGGGAACTACAGATTACGAGCCTGATCTGCTACCGATTGAGCCTATCCCGACTTACGAAATCAAGAGTTCCAGTTGGTTGGTTGTTTTACCTCTGAGCGGCACTTTTTTGCACACCATGGGCTAAATGGCCAGGTCACATGGACCCCGAAGGCTCAGAGAAGATTGGGGGAGGGAACCCACTGGAACAGCTGTTGGGAGACAGATGGTAGCCTCCCGTCAAGGCCATCCAGCGTGTTCTTTAACGTGCTCAGGGTATGGCTCTCCCGCACACGGGCCACGGCTTAACGTCCCATCCGACGGACGGCGGCCTTTCCAAGCCCATCGGTGTCCCCTACTGACCGTGGGCAGGGCGGGGAATTTTGCGGAGATAAATCTCAACGCTGACCCAGCTGGGACTCGAACCTGCGAACTACAGATTACGAGCCTGGCGCGCTACCGACTGAGCCACCCCCGCCCCCAAGAGTTCCAGACACGATCACATCCGGCACATGAAAGAAGACGTCTGCAATTTGCTCTCGTACGAGTCACATCAGTGGAAGTGTCTAGAAATCTGAAACGCTGAAAATGGGATGGTCACTAGATGATCACCCTGTTATAAACAATATTTCGAAAACAAAGCTAATTAATGCTCAAACAACCATTCCACGACATTTATCAGGAAAATAATTATGTGTCAATAAATCACTCGTTTCCAACTACAGCTAAGTTATACCCTGTGTCTATATGTCTTTCTATAAATATATATAAAAGAAAAGTGTGTGTGTGTGTGGTGGTGGTGGTGGTGGTGGTGGGGGGGGGGGGACGGGGTTATCCTTTCACCAAAATTACTACTCATAGCAGATCCCGGAAGCAGCAGAGGATGAGGCTGTCGATGCCGCAACATATCTATCGTCTTCAGCTGAATGTAACTGTCATTGTGTAGAAAGGCAGTCGCCATGCTCTGCCATTATATCCATCGTAGTAATGAGGCAGTTACGAGAGGAATGGATCATGATGAATGGATCATGAAGAATGGATGCCTGCAACTGTAAGGGAGCGTTCAACAGTAGAACTCTGTGGACAACCAATGCTGGCGGAGGGAAAAGCCGCTTACAGACAAGCGAACCTAATACATCAGTACGGCTGACAACCTCTATAACTCTGGCGGGTGCAGTGGCAGTGCGACGACCAATCTTTGTAATGCAGTCTGCGCAAATGCTATTTTTTTTAAGGATGCCATGTCGGCAAGAGCGGAATGGAGATATCAGACTTAGTTTTTTTTTAAAGATCATTATAATATTCATCGCAAAACGCGAACTAAAGAAATTGTTGCGGGTGTGGTGTTGAGAAGCTCTACATTTATTTTTCAGCCCATGGTTGTTTTTTTTTTGTAAAAATTTTTATGTATGGAGTAGAAAGAGTATAAAGTTGATGGTGTAAGCGTTAAGTAGATGGGGTTAGGATGAAGTAGCCTTTGCATCAAATAGATAGTTTAAGAATTGGATAGATGTTGCAAATATCAAGAAGACGTGTATACGGAGGTCGTTCAAAAAAGTTCTTGACACGTGTCTGTTGGATTGGGTTGTTTTACCTCTAAGAGGCACTTTTTTGCACACCATGGGCTAAATGGCCAGGTCACATGGACCCCGAAGGCTCAGAGAAGGTTGGGAGAGGGGACCCACTGGAACAGCTGTTGGGAGACAGATGGTACCCTCCCTTCAAGTCCATCCAGTGTGTTGGGTTGTTTTACCTCTGAGCGGCACTTTTTTGCACACAATGGGCTAAATGGCCATGGACCCCGAAGGCTCAGAGAAGGTTGGGAGAGGGGACCCACTGGAATAGCTGTTGGGAGACAGATGGTAGCCTCCCGTGAAGGCCATCCAGAGTGTTCTTTAACGTGCACAGGGTATGGCTCTCCCGCACACGGGGCCACGGCTTAACGTCCCATCCGACGGACGGCGGCCTTTCCAAGCCCATCGGTGTCCCCTACTGACCGTGGGCAGGGCAGAGGAATTTGCGGAGATAAATCTCAACGCTGACCCAGCTGGGACTCGAAAATGAGAACTACAGATTACGAGCTTGGCGGTTGATGTTCTCAGCACATTGGATCGTGTGAGCTCACAAAAGCCTGGATCGTGTGGGCCCACTCACAGAAATATTGAGCGTGTGCAGTTACCGTTCACAGCAAACTGGAGCGGTTGCGGTTAATGTTCACAGCACATTGGATCGTGTGAGCTCACAAAAACCTGGATCGTGTGGGCCCACTCACAGAAATATTGAGCGTGTGCAGTTACCGTTCACAGCAAACTGGAGCGGTTGCGGTTGATGTTCACAGCACATTGGATCGTGTGAGCTCACAAAAACCTGGATCGTGTGGGCCCACTCACAGAAATATTGAGCGTGTGCAGTTACCGTTCACAGCAAACTGGAGCGTGTGCAGTAACTGCACACGCTCCAGTTTGCTGTGAACGGTAACTGGGGCGTCTACAGTTGCTGTACACGTTCCAGATATTTTTTCTGAATTCTGTAATCAACCATAGTGTTCGGATACTTTTTCGAGCGACTGTACCCCTCAAACTTGACGGAGCCGCAAAAAAGGGGCTAGAGTCGACTCGTGGAAGGAGATGCTGGCAATATTTGAACCTAGTGACTAGGAGATACAGGAACAAATCATTATTGTCAATGCAAATGCCTCGTGCCGTTCACATTCGGCCATAAAAAATTTTAAACTTTCGAACACAAGTAGAGCACTTGCTATATTCGCTAGAACTTTGGCAATTTTTTTAAAAATGTTCACTTTTTAGAAGGCTCAATTGAAACTTTTCGGAGATTGAGAAATTGCGAATTGTGAATTTCGTCAGTCAAGAATGAAATCGAGAAAGAAATTTTAATTTATTTCCAAAAACAAAAAAAGTTGACAGACAGACGACAAAGGTAAAACGGCAGCTCGTTTTTCTTTGAAAACGAGATAAAAGGTATTAAAAACGAGATAAAAGGTACTAAAACGAGCTAAAAAGATACTGAAATGAACTAAAAGATAATAAAACGAGTTAAATTGATGTTAAAGCGAATTAAAAATATAAAAACGAGCTAAAAATATACTGAAACGAATTAAAAGATACTGATAAAAAAATAATATACGAAATAAAACTTCCATAAACGAGTCAAAAGAGCTAAAGATTCAAAACAGAGCTAAAAGATACTAAAACGAGCTAAAAGATACTAAAAGGTACTAAAGATACTAAAACGAGCTAAAAGATACTAAAAGGAGCTAAAAGACACTAAAAGATACTAAAGGAAGCAAAAATATACTAAAAGGAGCTAAAAGATACTAAAAGGTGCTAAAAGATATTAAAAGAGCTAAAAGATACTAAAAACAAGCTAAAAAGTGCTATATCGTGTCTACATACCGAGCTAAAAAGATACTAAAACCGAGCAAAAGACACTAAAAAACTATCAAAAAATACTAAAAACGAGCTAAAGATACCAAACAGAGTTAAAGGATACTAAAAATTGGTTAAAAGATACTAAAATACACAAAAAAGGGGGCTAAAGACACTAAATAAAACGCCTAAAGTACTAAAAATGAGCAAAAAATACTAATCGCTCTAAAAGATACTAAAACGACCTAAAAGATACTAAAAATGAGCTAAAAGATACTAAAGAGCTAAAAGATACTAAAAGGCTAAAAGATATTAAAACGAGCTAAAAGATATTAAAACGAGCTAAAAGTTAATAAAAGGCTAAAAGACACTAAAAACGAGCTAAAAGACAATAAAAACGAGCTAAAAGACACTAAAAACGAGCTAAAAGACACTAAAAACGAGCTAAAAGACACTAAAAGGCAGATAATAAAAACGAGATAAAGATACTAAAAGGCTAAAAAGATAATAAAAACGAGCTAAAATACACTAAGAACGATGAAAAGATTATGAGATGTTATGAAAACGAATAATGCTCTTGTCAGTAATGATAATGAAGCTCAGTTATGGGGTAAAAAGTAAAGTTCCACTGAGTAGAATTTGGCTAGGCACAACTTACAGACTTAAAATTATGGAAACCTAGCCAACAAGTTTTCTAACAGATATAAAGATTAGTGATGGGTTTCTCTCAGAGCGAAACTTCGCTTGATTATCGACAGTTCCAGCAGTGAAGTCACTTTGACCACCGAGATGCTGGACATCGTGTCTAGAGCCCGAAAGGTTATTGGCATCGTCCACGCTGTGATTACCCAGAGTTCCGAGGCACCGACCGCACGAGCATTATTTCTGCTTGGCCACGGCACCGAGGGCCAAGGCACTGATTTCCTACGGTCATCGTTACTGCGCCCTAATTGCGCCCCTTGAGGCTTCTGATGTGGGCACTCCAACTCGTAGAGCTGCCTCGCTTTCTTATTACTTTCGTCAGACTTTCCTGCATTGCTCCGAATTCTTTTTTTTTTTGTTCATTTAGGAATTAAAAGGAAAAGAAAGTTCGCTTTCAGTCAAAGTTTCCTTACGCAAGATTTAATATGTGTCTAGACCAGGATTTTTCGTACTTTTTCGGCTTCGGATATTTTGATATTTTTTTTCAAAATTTTCACGAACCACTTTAGGTTTTTTTAAGATTTTAAAGGATCCGTTCGCATTTTCAAGATTTAAATGGATCGGTTTATATTTTCAAGATTGGATTGTTGGATTGTTTTACCTCTGAGCGGCACTTTTTTGCACACCATGGGCTAAATGGCCAGGTCACATGAACCCCGAAGCCTCAGAGAAGGTTGGGGGAGGAGACCCACTGGAACAGCTGTTGGGAGACAGAGGGTAGACTCCCGTCAAGGCCATCCAGCGTGTTCTTTAACGTTGGGTTGTTTTACCTCTTAGCGGTACTTTTTTGCACACCATGGGCTAAATGGCCAGGTCACATGGACCCCGAAGCCTCAGAGAAGGTTGGGGGAGGAGACCCACTGGAACAGCTGTTGGGAGACAGAGGGTAGACTCCCGTCAAGGCCATCCAGCGTGTTCTTTAACGTTGGGTTGTTTTACCTCTTAGCGGTACTTTTTTGCACACCATGGGCTAAATGGCCAGGTCACGTGGACCCCGAAGGCTCAGAGAAGGTTGGGGGAGGATACCAACTGAAACAGCTGTTGGGAGACAGAGGGTAGCCTCCCGTGAAGGCCATCCAGCGTGTTCTTTAACGTTGGGTTGTTTTACCTCTTAGAGGTACTTTTTTGCACACCATGGGCTAAATGGCCAGGTCACATGGACCCCGAAGCCTCAGAGAAGGTTGGGGGAGGAGACCCACTGGAACAGCTGTTGGGAGACAGAGGGTAGCCTCCCGTCAAGGCCATCCAGTGTGTTCTTTAACGTTAGGTTGTTTTACATCTTAGCGGTACTTTTTTGCACACCATGGGCTAAATGGCCAGGTCACATGGACCCCGAAGGATTCAAGATTTTTACAGATCTTTTTCTGTATTCCAGATTTTCTCGGACAACTTTATGTTCTCAAGATTTTTACGAATCTCTTCGTATTTTCAAGATTTTTTACAGATCTCTTTTTCTATTTCTAGATTTTCACGGTCACCTTCATGTTTTCAATTTGTCACGGACCACTTTATGTTTTCGATATTTTCACTATCCCTTTATATTTTCAAGTTTTTCATGGATCAATTTATGTTTCCCTAGATTTTCCTGGACCACTTTATGCTTTCAATTTCTCACGGACCACTTTATATTTTCGACATTTTCACGGACCACTTTGTATTTTCGAAATTTTCACGGATCCCTTTATATTTTCGAAATTTTCACGGATCCCTTTATATTTTCGAAATTTTCACGGATCCCTTTATATTTTCAAGATTTTCACGGATCAATTTATTTTTCCCTAGGTTTTCCTGGACCACTTTATGCTTTCAATTTCTCACGGACCACTTTGTATTTTCGACATTTTCACGGACCACTTTATATTTTCGACATTTTCACGGATCCCTTTATATTTTCAAGATTTTCACGGATCAATTTATGTTTCCCTAGGTTTTCCTGGACCACTTTATGCTTTCAATTTCTCACGGACCACTTTGTATTTTCGACATTTTCACGGATCCCTTTATATTTTCGACATTTTCACGGATCCCTTTATATTTTCAAGATTTTCACGGATCAATTTATGTTTCCCTAGGTTTTCCTGGACCACTTTATGCTTTCAATTTCTCACGGACCACTTTATATTTTCGACATTTTCACGGATCCCTTTATATTTTCGAAATTTTCACGGATCCCTTTATATTTTCAAGATTTTTACGGATCAATTTATGTTTCCCTAGGTTTTCCTGGACCACTTATGCTTTCAATTTCTCACGGACCACTTTGTATTTTCGACATTTTCACGGACCACTTTATATTTTCGACATTTTCACGGATCCCTTTATATTTTCAAGATTTTCACGGATCCCTTTATATTTTCGGCATTTTTACGGATCCCTTTATATTTTCGACATTTTTACGGATCCCTTTATATTTTCGACATTTTCACAGATCCATTTATATTTTTTCAAGAATTTCACGGACCACTTTCTGTTTTCGACATTTCATGGACCACTTTATGTTATCGATTTATCATGGACCACTTTATGTTATCGATTTATCATGGACCACTTTATGCTTTCGAGATTTTCACGGACCACTTTTTGTTTTCGAGATTTTTATGGACTACTTTATGAATTAAATTTATCGCACACCACTTTATGTTTTCGCGATTTTCACGGACTACTTTTTGCTTTCGAAATTTTCACAGGCTATTTTATGTTCTCAATTATTTTCAAGGGCCACTTTATGTTTGGGAGAATTTTACGAATCTGTTTATATATTCCAGAGCTTCACGGAACTGTATATTTTCGAAATTTTCACGGACTATTCCATATTTTCAATTTATTACGGACCACTGTATGTTTTCAAGATTTTTCACAGACCACTTTATATTTTCGAAATGTTCACGAACCACTTTTTTTTTTTCAATTTTTTTTTTAAAGACCGCTTTATGTTTTCGAGAATTTTGAGAATCTTACAGATCTGTTTATATATATTTCAGATTTTTACGAATCCTTTGCATTTCAAAAATTTTTACGGACCACTTTATGTATTCGAGATTTTTACCGATCTCTTTATGTTTTAAAGATTTTTCGTGGTCTCATTTATATATTCCAGATTTTAACGTACCTCTAAAATTTCGAGATTTTCATTGGCCACTTTACGTATTCGAGATTCAGATATAAAAAGTTCCCTCTTTTTTAGTTTTTGATTTCGGTGGGGTTGTTTTACCTCTGTGCGACACTTTTTTGCACACCATGGGCTAAATGGCCAGGTCACAATGACCCCGAAGGCTCAGAGAAGGTTGGGGGAGGGGACCCACTGGAACAGCTGTCGAGAGACAGATGGTAGCCTCCCGTCAAGGCCATCCAGCGTGTACTTTAACGTGCACAGGGTATGGCTCTCCCGCACATGGGGCCACGGGTTAACATCCCATCCAATGGACGACGGCCTTTCCAAACCCATCAGTGTCCCCCACTGACCATGGGCAAGGAGTTTTGTGCTGGGACTCGAACCTGGGAACTACAGATTACGAGTCTGGCTCACTACCTAGTGAGCCATCCCGCCTCTTTTGATAGGGTGTCAAAGCAAGAATGTCTAGGAGAAACAAACGATAAGAATATCAAGTTCCAGCGATATTCTCCCCCTTATACTAATTCCCCCCCTCAACACGAATCTTCTTCCAAGTTTTCTTACATGCAACTAATTAGAATCGACTAATTAAGTCTCGTAGCGTTGGCCTCATGCATTTTAATTATTCGGCAAAAAGGAAATTTAATAACGTCGACACTGAGAAAACATGGGGAGGGAAGTGTGTGTGTGTGTGGGGGGGGCGCCATTTGGATTAGAAATGCAAGTAAAAAAAAGAAATGGTTCATACAGCAGATATTAGGACCTTTGCGAGGTAAAGATCTTTTTTTTTTATTAAGTGAATCGAGGATTTGAAAAGGAAAATATCCTCCACCAATATATTTTTTTTAAATTCAGGATTATATTATGTTACAAAAAAAACATTTTTTTTTCCCAGGAGAAGAAAGTTTTTTTTTTCTCTGTCTTTGAGTGTTCAAAAATCAATGCAGCTTAATATCGTAATAAGGTGGGCTCGTGTCAGTAACAAAAATAATGAGGTTGATATTTTTGTCAAAAACTATAAAGATAGAATTTTTTGCTCTTTAACATTGGTAGTTAACGTATTAAAGAGCATTCGTATAATTCAGAGAGAAAGCCGGTTCAGTCGGGGGGGGGGGTGTTCAGGGCTCATAAGTTGATTTTCTGCACTTCGATTCCCCGCTTAGCCGGGGCGGGGGTGGCTCAGTCGGTAGCGCGCCAGGCTCGTAATCTGTAGTTCCCAGGTTCGAGTCCCAGCTGGGTCAGCGTTGAGATTTATCTCCGCAAAAATTCCCCGCCCTGCCCACGGTCAGTAGGGGACACCGATGGGCTTGAAAAGGTCGCCGTCCGTCGTATGGGACGTTAAGCCGTGGCCCCGTGTGCGAGAGAGCCATACCCAGTGCACGTAAAGAATACGCTGGACGGCCTTGACGGGAGGCTACCATCTGTCTCCCAACAGCTGTTCCAGTGGGTCCTCTCCCCCAATCTTCTCTGAGCCTTCGGGGTCCATGTGACTTGGCCATTTAGCCCATGGTATGCAAAAAAGTGCCGCTCAGAGGTGAAACAACCCAACCCACTTAGCCTACGTTTTTCTGTGCTAATGGGGCACTTGTGCGGCATGGAAATTCACATGAATCAGATGAGAAAGTGGAGGTTTGGAAAGTCCACTGAATTCTGCAGAAAGGGAACACCGATGAGGGCTGGAAAGTTCCGTGATCATGGTGAGAAAGGGGACATAGATAGGGCTTGGAAAAAATGCAGTCCATACGAAGGAACGTAATGCCCTGGCCCCGTTTGCGGGAGAGCCATACACTGTGCCAGTTGGGTTGAGTTGTTTTACCCCTGAGCGGCACTTTTTTGCACACTATGAGCTAAATGGTCAGGTCACAGGGACCCCGAAGGCTCAGAGAAAGTTGAGGGAGGGGACCCACTGGAACAGTTGTTGGGAGACAGATGGTAGCCTCACGTCAAGGCCATCCAGCGTGTTGTTTAACGTTGGGTTGTTTTAACTCTGAGCGGCACTATTTTGCACACTATGGGCTAAATGGCCAGGTCACAGGGACCCCGAAGGCTCAGAGAAAGTTGAGGGAGGGGACCCACTGGAACAGTTGTTGGGAGACAGATGGTAGCCTCACGTCAAGGCCATCCAGCGTGTTGTTTAACGTTGGGTTGTTTTACCTCTGAGCGGCACTTTTTTGCGCACAATGGGCTAAATGGCCAGGTCACAGGGACCCCGAAGGCTCAGAGAAAGTTGAGGGAGGGGACCCACTGGAACAGTTGTTTGGAGACAGATGGTAGCCTCACGTCAAGGCCATCCAGCGTGTTCTTTAACGTTGGGTTGTTTTACCTCTGAGCGGCACTTTTTTGCGCACAATGGGCTAAATGGCCAGGTCACAAGGACCCCGAAGACTCAGAGAAGGTTGAGGGAGGGGACCCACTGGAACAGTTGTTGGGAGACAGATGGTAGCCTCACGTCAAGGCCATCCAGCGTGTTGTTTAACGTTGGGTTGTTTTACCTCTGAGCGGCACTTTTTTGCGCACAATGGGCTAAATGGCCAGGTCACAGGGACCCCGAAGGCTCAGAGAAAGTTGAGGGAGGGGACCCACTGGAACAGTTGTTGGGAGACAGATGGTAGCCTCACGTCAAGGCCATCCAGCGTGTTCTTTAACGTTGGGTTGTTTTACCTCTGAGCGGCACTTTTTTGCGCACAATGGGCTAAATGGCCAGGTCACAAGGACCCCGAAGACTCAGAGAAGGTTGAGGGAGGGGACCCACTGGAACAGTTGTTGGGAGACAGATGGTAGCCTACCGTCAAGGCCATCCAGCGTGTTCTTTGAGGTGCACAGGGTATGGCTCTTCCGCACACGGGGCCACGGCTTAACGTCCCATCCGACGGACGGAGGGCCTTCCAAGCCCATCGGTGTCCCCTACTGACCGTGGGCAGGGTGGAGAATTTTGCGGAGAAAAATCTCAACGCTGACCCAGCTGGGACTCGAACCTGAAAACTACAGATTACGAGCCTGGCGCACTACCAACTGAGCCACCCCCCGCCCCACACTGTGCCAGTTAAAGAATAAGCTGGATGTCCTCAACGGAAGGCTACCATCTGTCACCCAACAGCAGTCCAGTGGGTCTCCTCCCCCAACCTTCTCTCAGTCTTCGGGGAACTTGTGACCAGGCCATTTAGCCCATTGTGTGTAAAAAAGTGCCTCTCAGAGGTAAAACAACCCAGCTAACCGAGGACAAAGAGGAAAAAATGACACACAGAAAACAGGAAAACAGCAGTCATGGACAAAATCAAACGAGAGCATACCCCTCTGTCTTATCCATACAATGGGTTGGGTTGTTTTACCTCTGAGCGGCACTTTTTTGCACACCATGGGCTAAATGGCCAGGTCACATGGACCCCGAAGGCTCAGAGAAGGTTGGGGGAGGAAACACTGGAACAGCTGATGGCATCCAGCGTGTTCTTAACGTTGGGTTGTTTTACCTCTGAGTGTCACTTTTTTGCACACCATGGGCTAAATGGCCAGGTCACATGAACCCCGAAATCTCAGAGAAGATTGGGGGAGGGGACCCACTGGAACAGCTGTTGGGAGACAGATGGTAGCCTCCCGTCAAAGACATCCAGCGTGTTCACTCAAAAGTGACACTCAGAGGTAAAACAACCCAACGTTAAGTTGGGTTGTTTTACCTCTGAGTGTCACTTTTTTGCACACCATGGGCTAAATGGCCAGGTCACAAGGACCGCGAAGCCTCAGAGAAGGTTGGGGGAGGGGACCCACTAGAATAGCTGTTGGGAGACAGATGGTAGCCTCCCGTCAAGGCCATCCAGCGTGTTCTTTAACGTGCACAGGGTACGGCTCTCCCGTACACGGGGCCACGGGTTAACGTCCCATCCGACGGACGGCGGCCTTTCCAAGCCCAGCGGTGTCCCCTACTAACCGTGGGCAGGGGTGGGGGGAATTTTGCGGAGATAAATCTCAACGCTTACCCAGCTGGGACTCGAACCTGGGAACTACAGATTACGAGCCTGGCGCGCTACGGACTGAGCCACCCCCGACCCGTCAATACAATGGAGATCTAATTCAAACACATTAGCTTCTGAACTGAGTTCGACAAGGTCTCACGCGATCGTTCCTAAAAGATCTTCCTCCTAATTTACTAAGTTCTAATTGATACAGAAACCCGAACGCGTTCCTTCCTCGGTAGGCATTGTTATTTCGCTGCTTCCAAGGCAACGCGACCACCCGCTTGCATTCCGACACGCGACGGCGGCGGATAGATCTCTTGTTGTTGCTGCACACAACTCGCTCCATTGCTCTGAAAGTCGGTCACGAATTAGGACATCAATACGCATTTACGCCGCATTCTCAGCTGTTTGCTTAACGGTCACAACCAGGGAGAGATCTAAGGGGGGAGTCCATGGTTTCCCCCCTTTTACAATGCTGGTAAAAGCAACAAAGACAAAACATTATTAACTTAAGAAATTTTCATGTACAGTTGAAGAAAGTTTTTTAAAAGTCTTTAGTTTATATTACATTGGTTTCCATAAATTAAGGATTTGGGTTGGGTTGTTTTACCTCTGAGCGGCACTTTTTTGCACACCATGGGCTAAATGGCCAGGCCACAAGGACCCCGAAGGCTCAGAGAAGGTTGGGGGAGGGAACCAACTGGAACAGCTGTTGGGAGAAAGATGGTAATCTCCAGTCAAGGTCATCCAGCGTGTTCTTTAACGTGCACAGGTGTAGCTCTCCCACACACTGGGCCACGGCTTAACGTCCCATCCGACGGACGGCGGTCTTTCCAAGCCCATCGGTGTCCCTTACTGACCGTGGGCAGGGCGGGGAATTTTGCGGAGATAAATCTCCACGCTGACTCAGCTGGGACTCGAACCTGGGAACTACAGATTACGAGCCAGGCGCGCTACCGACTGAGCCACCCCTGTCCCTTCAGTGGCTTGAATTCGCTCTTCAATCAATACCTATTACTGGTCTACGGTTTTAACTCTCCTCTTGTTGAAATTGCTTTGAAAATAGGTTCAATTGCGATAATTTTCATTTTAGGTTTAGAAACATAAAAGGCTTTGAATTGATTTGTATTACTTTGAACGTTGTGCGCCTTCTAGTGTCGTGTGCTATTTTTCTCTTGTTTTGTGATGTTATTTTTGCTGACTTATTTTGCATACAATGGGCTAAATTCCCAGATCACAAGGACCGAGAGGGCTCATAGAAGTTTGGGGTAAAGGGACTCAGTTGGGAGACAGATGGAAGCCTCCCGTCAAGGCCATCCAGTGTGTTCTTTAATATGCACAGAATATGGATCTCCTGCACACTGAAAAACGGCTTAACGTTCCACCCGGTGGACGGCGGCTTTTCCAAGCGCATGTGGTACCTCCTATGGGCAGGGCAAAGAGTAATGCGGAGATATCAGTAGGTTTTGTTTTACCTCTGTGCGGCACTTTTTTTTCCATACAATGGGCTAAATTGCCAGATCACAAAGATCCCAAAGAAGATTGGGGAAGGGGATCCACTAAATAGCTGTTAGGAGACAGACTGCCTCCCGTCAAGGACATCCAGAGTGTTCATTATTGTGTACAGGGTATGACCTCTACAGCACAGGGAGTCACGCTTAACGTCCCATCCGAAAGACGTTTCCATCCATGTCCCCTACTGACCTAAGGCACGACCGGGGAGTTTTGCGGAGATATCAATAGCGAGTCTTCACCCCAACGTAATGTCTTAAATATCATATGTATTTTCCTAAGACAGTGGGGGCGGGGGTGGCTCAGTCGGTAGCGCGCCAGTCTTGTAATCTGTAGTTCCCAGGTTCGAGTCCCAGCTGGGTCAGCGTTGAGATTTATCTCCGCAAAATTCCCCGCCCTGCCCACGGTCAGTAGGCAGGGCGGTTGCCACGGTCAGTAGGCAGGCAGGTTGACACCGATGGGCTTGGAAAGACCGCCGTCCGTCGTATGGGACGTTAACCCGTGGCCCCGTGTGCGGGAGAGCCATACCCTGTGCACGTTAAAGAACACGCTGGATGGCCTTGACGGGAGGCTACCGTCTGTCTCCCAACAGCTGTTCCAGTGAGTCCTCTCCCCCAACCTTCTCTGAGCCTTTGGGGTCCATATGACCTGGCCATTTAGCCCATGGTGTGCAAAAAAGTGCCGCTCAGAGGTAAAACAACCCAACGTTAAAGAACACGCTGGATGGCCTTGACGGGAGGCTACCATCTGTCTCAACAGCTGTTCCAGTGAGTCCCCTCCCCCAACCTTCTCTGAGCCTTTGGGTCCATGTGACCTGGCCATTTAGCCCATGGTGTGCAAAATAGTGCCGCTCAGAGGTAAAACAACCCAACCCATCCTAAGGCAGTTCGAAAAAACTGACTCAAGCTTGTTTATCTCCCCAATTACGGTACACCACTGATTCACGTGCAATAAATGAAAAGTGCAAAGAAAAAGCTTAAAAAGTAAAGAAATTAAATTATACTGTGTAATTATTAATGGTGGTGGCTCAGTCAGTAGTATTCCAGACTCACAATCTGTAGATAGCGATCCACCTGTGCCAGGGTTAAGATTTATCTCTGGTAACTTCAACCCTTCTCTCAGCTCTCGGGGTCCTTGTGACCTGGCCATTTCGCCCATTGTGTGCAAAAAATTGCCGCTCAGAGGTACAGCAACCTTACTTATTATTGATAAGATATCAATAAAATCAAGTTGTTCTGTTTTCCAAAGTCAGAAGAAGTTCAATTTCAGTTTGTTGCAATACTTCGAAAATATTGTTTAAAATATGAAATTTAAAATTATATGCATTGAATAAAACACAAAGTGTTTTTGGCCTTCCAATGTATTCCTTAATTGTATTCCTTGTATTCCTTTCAGTGGCCTTGTACAGCTTATGAAATTACTGCTGAAAGTTGGGATGTTTCACCATCCTAGAGGCTCTTTTTTTGCCATGATCAGCTAAATGGCCATGTCACAAGGACCCCAAGGGCTAAGAGAAGGTTGAAAAAACCACTGGACAACTGCTGGAAGACGGGTAGAAGCTTCCCCTCAAGGCCATCCAGCATGTTCTTTAACGTGCACAGGGTATGGCTCTCTCGCACACAGTCTCAACATCCCATCCCGACGGACTGCGGTCTTTCCAGACCCTTCGGTGTCCCCTTTCTCACTGAGGACAGGGTGCGTGTTAGAGATAAATCTCATCGCTGGTACTCGAACCATTGAACAGCAGATTACAAGTCTGACCCTCTACCGACTGGGAGCAGGAGTGGCTCAGTTGACAGAGACAGGCTCATAATCTGCAGTTCATAGGTTCGAGTCTCGCCTGGGCCAACTTCGAAATTTATCTAACAAAACTTCCCGCCCTCGGTTAGTAGGGGACACCTATGAATTTGGAGTCTGCCGCACGTCGAATGGAACATTAAGTAGTGGTCCCCTATGTCGGAGAGCTATACCTGTGCGCGTTAAAGAACACACTAGATAGCCTTGGCTAATGACAAGGGCTAAATGGCCAGGTCACAAAGACCAGAAGAAAGCTCAGAGAAAATTCGGGGAGTGGAACCACTGTTGGGAGATAGGGGTCCTCCCGTCAGGGCCATATAGTGTGTTCTATAACATGTAGAGGGCATGGCTTAATGTCCCATCCGACGGTCTTTTCAAGCCCATCGGTTTTCCCAACTGACTGAGGGCATGTATAGCGGAGATAAATCCCAACGCTGGCCCAGCTGGGGTTCGAATCTGGGAACTGCAGATCACAAGCCTGGCGTGCTACCATCTGAGCCACCACTACTCCAGGGTTCCTTGTGACCTGATCAATTAGCTCATTATGTGCAGAAAAGTGCTTCTTAAAGTAAATTAACCCAATCCTACCGAAGGACCATATGGAATCTACCTCCTGCCGTTACGAATATAGAGAAAAATCTTAGTCTGATGTGTTGTTTTACCTCTGAGCGGCACTTTTTTTTGCACACAATGGGCTAAATGGCCAGGTCACAAGGACCCCAAAGACTCGGAGAAGGTTGGGGAAAGGGACCCACTGGACAGTTCTTAGGAGACAGATGGTAGCCTCCCGCCTAGGCCATCCAGTGTGTTCTTTATCGTGCACAGGGTATGGCTCTCCCGCACACGGCCTAACGTCACATCTGATGGACGGCGGCCTTTCCAAACCCATCGGTGTCCCTTAATCTAAAATTCGATCTGAATAATGACGTAAATGCCGAGAGGTTATTTCCAGAGATGTTTATTTTTTTTGTACTGATGTGTGTGGGAGGGAGGAGGATTTAACCTTTCATCACTCGGATGCGGGACATAAAAAGTAATTGGGTTCTGTAAGAATGTCAACCCAATCAATCAATCAATCAATCAACGTTACAAAAAAGGCATGGGATGTCCTTATTCAGGCTTTCCCAATAAGGTTTTGTGTAAAAACAAAAAAAAACTTGATAAAAAGTTAAACAATTTTTTTTTTAAATATTTCAAGAATTATATACTTTTTTTTTTTAATTTTATTTTTTTAAATATTTCAAGAATTATATACTTTTTTTTCTTTTTTTTTAATTTTATTTTCTCTTTTTTTTTATATACTTTTTTCTTTTTTTTGTAATTTTTTCAGGTTTTTTTTTCTCAATAGTATTTTTCCTAATTCCAATTTTTTTTTTCATAATTTTTTTATTTTGTTCTCCAATATTTTAAGTTTGTATGTTAAATTCTATTCCATAATGGAGTAGATAAAATGAACTGTAGAATAAGTTTATAAATTACAATTTTTTTTTTCAAATTTAGGGTAATCTAATAAATTTTGAATGTTAGTCCTCAATTCCAATTTTACTTAATTCCAAGAAAAGATTTTCTCTTTGCTTAGAGTATAAAGTGCAATTTAATAAAATATGTATAGAGTTCTTTGGCAAGTCACAATTTGAGCAATTTGGAGAGTTTGAAAGTTTTAATTGAAATTTTTGTTTATTAAGATTAACAGTATCAGTTTTCAGTCTGTAAATTATTTTGTTTTCCTTTGGGAGAAGGGAAGTTTTTCTATATGATTAATTTTATTTGATAAAAAATATCTGAAATTATTTTTGCAAATTGCCTGAGCTTGGAAATATTTTTCTGTAATAGTGAATTCTACTTTATTAAGTTCTTGTTTGAAAGCATAAAAAAAATTATATACAGGGGAAATTCTCTAAGTTCATGGGCTCTTTTGGCAATTGAATCAACTTTTTCATTTTCCTTGATTCCAATGTGACTAGGGATACACTGTAAATTAATTATATTATTTTTAAGTGTAATATTTGACTGATTTAAAATTAAAATATTAGAAATATAATAATTGAAGTTTGAGGAAGAAATTTCTTGTTCCAAAACTTGAAGAGCACCTTTAGAGTCTGAGAAAATTACAATATTTTGATTAATTAAGTTATCTAAAATCCATTTAAAAGTTTCATGAATGGCAATTAATTCAGCTTGGAGAATTGGAGTATTATTTGGGAATCTAAAAGATTTAGAAAAATTATGGGATGGACAAAAGAAAGCAGCAGTAGATTATCCTGTTTCTTGAATAACCGATCCATCTGTGTAAATATTTAAAGTAGATTCAAAATTTTCTGCATAAAAAGATTTAAATAGTATGAGAACTGAGTCTTCAGGTAAAGCTTTTTTTTTGAGATAAGTGAAGGAATATCAAGATTAACCATCAGAGGAGGGAAACACCAATCTGCGATAATGTTGGGAGTATCCCCAACAAGAGTTCGTCCAAAAAAGTCATCATATAGTTTGGATAAATATCCATTATTATAAATATCTTTGATGTATGGCAATCTATGGAAGTGCTTGTAAAATGGGTGAGTAGGGAGTGCTTTAACGCGTAAATATTTCTTTTTGGTTCCAAAGAACACGAGAGAGTCCGTTACTACCCAAACATAATCTCGGCACCTATTGTTTTCGGAAAATCGCCTATATCGCCCAGCGGGGCACCTGCGGAAGCGTTGGCAACGCAATTTTTTCAAGAGATAAATGTTTGTTTTTAGAGTTAAATTAATAATTCTTTTTGGGTTCGACAGATATTGATTAAATATTATGATTTGTACTTTCCGAGTCTCCCAAAAGCTTTAATTGCGCTCTCTAACGGTGGAAAATCGAAACATTTTAAACGAATATTACTAACGATGTATTTATGCCAAAAATTGGTGAAATGTGAAAGTCATGAAGTTTTCAGTCGTAATAATGAGTTGAACCCTTACGCCCAGGGGGGTGGGTGGGAAATGGAACTTTTTTGTTTTAAGAGATAATTGGAAAACTCTTTTTTTAGTTGGAATGGCACGAAAGAAATGTAATCCGCATTTTTAAAAATCCTTAAGTACTTTTAATTTACATCGCTATAGGTCACTAAACATGGAAGCAAAACTTTTAACGAATGTTGCAAGTGATAAGGCAGAAATTTTGGTGGGAGAGTGTCAAAAGGTATTCCACTGAGAGTAACAAATTGCTCTCTTTTCCGAGAAGTTGGTTTTATCTCTGAGTGGCACCTTTTTGCACACCATGAGCTAAATGGTCATTTAACAAGGACCCCGAGGGCTCAGAGAAGGTTGGGGGAGGGGATACACTGGAACAGCTGTTGGGAGACAGATGATAGCCTCTCAAAATTCCCGAGGGCTCAGAGAAGGTTGGGGGAGGGGATCCACTGGAACAGCTGTTGGGAGACAGATGATAGCCTCCCGTCAAGGCCATCCAGCGTGTTCTTTAACGTGCGCAGGGTATGGCTTTCCCGCACACGGGGCCACGACTTAACGTCACATCCGACGGACGGCGGCCTTTCCATGCCCAATTGGTGTCTCCTACTGACCGTTGGCAGGGCTCTGAGATAATTCTCAACGCTGACCCATCTGGGACTCGAACCCCTTTTGTGAGAGGAGTATGAAAAAAGCAACTTTTTAACTTGAAGAGTACAAGAAAAATACTTTTTCTGTCGTATAAGAATAAAATACTACTATTTGCATTTTCCCCAATCATCCATTAGTTCGAATTAAAACTTTTAAGGAGTGAAAAAGTAGGTAAACGAAAAACTTCAGTTTCTTTGAAAATGAGGTTCCCATATATCCCAGAAGCGATATACGTTCTTCTAGTTGTTTCTTGTAAACTCTATGGTGATCATATTTCAAAATCAAAACTCTCAAGAAATTTGCGAAATTCTCTTAAGATATAAAGTGCTAAGAATAAAAATAGGGTAAAATACTTCCTCATGATAGTGCTATAAAATCACAATTTAGCGCTTAACACATAATTCTTGATACAATGATAAAAATACTTTTTAAATGCAGAAGCTGAAATTTACAGCATGAAATAGTGTAACAATAATATGTAACTATAATCAAGTAAATATCCGGAATTTAATGGGGTTTTTTTTCTTAAAAAATTAACCTTTTGCACAAGTTCTTTTCCTAGATAAAAGCTTAAAATAAAACTCAACTGTTTATAAAAAAATAATAACTTAACTTGATTTGAATCAAAATTTAAGAAGCTAAAGAATGTTTAAAAAGAACAAAATTTAACTGCAAAATATGAAATAAATTAGAATATTCTGTTTCATGGTATTGTCGTCTGCTCAAAGTTAATCTTAGCCCACTGTGACGTAATATTCTGATTCACTCTTATTGGCCAGGTCTATGAAAGGCAGTAAGTGATTGGATATTTATGAAGCTCTCTCGGACGTCTGGAAGAACCGTAAAGTGATAAAAGAACCTGTTTTGCCGCCATTTTAGATTAGTGTTCTGAGATTCGGAATGAGAAGGTTGTATTTTCTTCAAGATGAAGCCTGGTGCCACTGGTGATAAGAAGCCAACAGGAAAAGCAAAGAAGGTCGTTAAGTTAAACAAAAGGAAGAAGAAGAAGCAAAGGAAGGAAAGTTATATTGCTTACATCTTTAAAGTTCTGAAACAGGTGCATCCAGATATCCGCATATCTACCAAAGCAATGTCTGTAATGGATAACTTTATTAAGGATATGTTTGAACGTATAAGTAGAGAAGCATCTCGTCTTTCAGCCTACAAAAAGAGATCAACTGTATCAAGCTTTGAAATTCAGACAGCCGTAAGACTTGTGCTCCCTGGGGAACTTGCAAAACATGCCGTGTCAGAAGGAACCAAAGCAATGACTAAGTACACCAGCTCAAAGTAAAACGGACCAAAAAATAACCAAAGGCCCTTTTCAGGGCCACCAAATATTGATAAAGGATTGCCATTTGTACTTCTCACTATACAGTTAAGTTTTTTTATTGTGTCTTGCGAAATACGCAAAACTTTTTCAGAGTGTCATACAGGGTCTAAATTCTTATAAAGTTGTTTATGTATTATGCATGTAGAATAAGTAACTATATATTTGTAGCTTATTTCTTTATATTGAAAGTAAATAGCGGATAATATTTAAATCTCACAGATAAGTTAGGGAATTGTATTTTAAAATTTAATGTTTCAATTGGTTTGCAAAGACATAGTCAATTTATTTGACTGGTATAAATTATGTAGCATAAACATAGATCTAAAAACCAAACTACAAGTTTTGGGGGTATTGGGTAATGTATAGTCAAAATATTCCAAACGTTACTAGAGTATATTTTGCAAAGTTTTAAGATAGGAAGATGGAAATTGGTTTAGATTCAAAAATAGCAATGTTTTTAATGGCTGTGAAGTAGAACCATTTGAAAGAATGCACGATATTTAAGAGTTTGTTAGGAATAGGTAAGTAAATTTTCTAATGTAAATTATATTCTATTCTTAAAAGTTGTGTTTTTGATACATAAACGTATAAAAAACTATTTTAAGAATTACGGTTAATTATGGAATTAAGAATCGTTTTAACGAAACTATAGCGGAGTACTACGCTAACTATTGTGTCTATGGAGTTGGTCAAGCGGCACAGATATATTAAAACCGTGTGGCGTATGAATACAATTAGGTGCTAACCGAATGCGAGTTTTTATCTGATTAAATTTACGGTGATTTTTAAAAGTACATACTTTTAAAGATTTTGAGTTTTTGCTGGTTTGTGTTCAGAAGGAAATGTTTAGGGTAATTATTTAGTATAGCTACTGCCGCCATTTTTTTTTTTTGCAAAGTAGACTTAATCTCAAAACCGAAGGTTTTCTGGAAACGTGCAGTAACGAGATTATGAGCTAATCTTTTTTCATTCATACTTGACCGATTCATTCACTTCTATGACCTAATAGTTTTTGTTGGCTTATTAGAATGCGACCGACGAATTCATATGAAAGGAGAATTAATTACTATACGATTATATATTAAAGTTTTAATCTGATTAACTGTGCATATTCGCAAAATTAGTGATAAAAATGGCGACCGTTACTAACTAGGGAAAGAAAGAATAATGAATTTTTTTTATAATATTCAAACATACAATTATAAATTCTTGCTTCGTGTAAATCTGCATGTCCCATTATAAAAAAGCAAAAAATATAAGGTTACAGGGAGAATTAATAAATAGGCAAAATATTTTATGTCACTTATGTCAAATATATCCTCCCGCAATAACCTCTTCCAAAAATTTTATTCATTTCGTACCATCATAAAGGTAAACATTACACAAAAAAATCTAAAAAAACGTTCATACGCCTCAACATGGTTTCAGTATATTGGTGCGCATTGACCAACTCACAACTCTATAGGCTTAACATTAGGTAGTAGCAGTAGTATTCCGCGATAAAGAGTTCGTTACAAAACGCTTTTTAATTGCATAATTAATCGTAATTCCTAAAATAGTTTTTGTGTACGTTTACCTATTAAAAATACAACTATTGAACGCTTTTCTGATTTCCCGAAACCCTTTAATGAAGAAGGCAGCTATATTATATAATTGCCATGTTTTGGTAATTATATTTATTTTATTATATTATTGTGAGGATACATTTGACAAATGTGATATAAAGTATTTCACAATTTATTGATTTATTAACATCTGATGTTTTTGGTGGCTTTTTTTTTTATTATGATAGGCAGATTCATATGAAACGAGAATTCATAATTTACGTTTGAATATTATCAAACGATAATTAAAAACTTATTCTGTTTACTAGCGCTGGTTAACGGTTGCAATTTTTATTGCTTATTTTTGGAACAAGGCGATGTTTAATATGCACGGTTAGAGGTTAATATCAAAACTTTATAAGAAACAATAAATACATAAAAAAACAATGGTGGCAGGAGCAGTTATAGCAAGTAATTACCAAGCTTTTTAAAAATTTGTTTTCTAATAAACCACTCGGAGGATAGCTAAAAGGTAATTATAGCGTAGTGGTGTTATTAAGTGGTATGAAGGAATCCGGAAAATGGTAAATAGGTGTGTTTCTGTTAGATTTAACTTTGAAATTGGAAAATTTCAAAATTACGATTAATGGTAATTATAATTGGGTACTCACGATGCCATTTTGTTTCTATCTACAAAAGTAGTCCCTTTGGTTACGGTTCCGCAAACACCCTACTGGGCGATTTTCCGAAAACATTCGGTGCCGAGATTATGTCTGGGTAGTAACGACGTCATTTTTTTTGCTCGTTAATTTTGGGAACAAGGCGATTTCTTACTGATTCACTCCCGCTGTGACCTTATATTTTTTGGTGGCTTTCTTTATAACGCGACCAGCTGTTTCATTTGGAATGGGAATTCATAATTGTTCTTTTGAATATCAAAAATTTACCAATCTGCTTGCGCTGGCTCGTAATTCCCAACCATTTCTATCCATAATTTTGACAACTGCGATCTGGAATATGTGCAGTTTATATTAATAAGATTATATTAAAATTTTATAAATATTTAATCGTGAGTCATGACTAATCGTTTCATGTACTTTTGAATATTTATCGTGAAATAATTATAAAAAATTAATCCAAAATTAATCCAAAAATTAATCCTAATGTTAAGTCTATAGAGTTGTGAGTTGGTCAATGCGCACCAATATACTGAAACTATGTTGAGGCGTATGAACGCGTTTTTTAAGATTTTTTTTGTGTGTAATGTTTACCTTTTATGATGGTATGAAATGAATAAAATTTTTGGAAGAGGTTATTGCGGGAGGATATATTTGACATAAGTGACATAAAATATTTTGCTATGTATTAATTCTCCCTGTAACCTTATATTTTTTGCTTTTTTTATAAATTATAAAAAATCAATCTACTTGCTCACCCTGGCTAGTAACGGTCACAGTTTTCATCGGTCATTTTTAATAGTAGCGATGTGGAATATACACCGTCTGTGTTAAACTTATATTAAAATTTTGTATTTAATCGTACAGTCATGAATTCTCGTTTCATATGAATCCGTCGACCGCATTTATAAAAAAGCCACCAAAAAAATAAAGTTACAGAGGAAATGACAGTATAGTGTGGAATTAGAAACTCGCTCTTATCTCGTTACCGAATGTTTAAGGAAAATCGCCAAAATCCTGCTTTAACCGTAACCAAGAAAAATAAAACTACTTAAAAATATTAAGCATTAGAGAGAAGCGAGTTTAATACTACTGGATTATTTAGCCCACGGGCTTTTTTGAAGTGTCGATCGGCGGTGCAAATTTTGTGTTGATTTTTCATGGTAACTTTTGTTTTTATGGTGTTAAGGTAGGAAAATAAATTTACGGATTATTTTGCCGCGGGATAATATATTTGACAATTTTTATGTATAAAGTAATGGATCAAGTTCCGTTGACATCCTGCTGGCCAATGTTCTGATTACACATTTTACTGATTGACTCCGTAAGTGACCTAAAGACCCCCTAAGTTTTGGTGTTTTTTTTCTTCTTAACAATGCCACCCACAGATATTAATACGAGAATTCATAATTGTAACGTTTGAATATTATAAAAATTCATTATGTTGGGTTGGGTTGTTTTACCTCTGAGCGGCACTTTTTTTGCACACAATGGGGTAAATGGCCAGGTAACAAAGACCCCGAAGACAGAGAAGATTGGGGGAGGGAACCCACTGGAACAGCTGTTGGGAGACAGATGGTATCCTCCTGTCAAGGCCACCCCGTGTGTTCTTTAATGCGCACAGGGTATGGCTCTCCCGCACACGGGGCAACGGCTTAAAGTCCCATCCGACGGACGGCGGCCAATCCAAGCCCATCGGTGTCCCCTACTGACCGTGGGTAGGACGGGGAATTTTGTGGAGAGAAATCTCAACGCTGACCCAGCTGGGACTCGAACCTGGGAAATACAGATTACGAGCCTGGCACGCTACCGACTGAGCCCCCCCCCCAAAAAAAAAAAACAAAACAAATATATATATATATTCTGCTGGCTAGTTACAGTCGCCATTTTTATCGCTCGTTATTTTTGGAACTATGACGATGTGGAATACGCACCGTTTGTGTTACTTAATTTTCTTTAAAATTTTGTAAATATTTCATCATATAGAATCACGAATTCTCGTTTCGTATGAATCGATTGGCATCATTATAAAAAAGCCACAAAAATAAGATCGCTGGGGGAGTGAATTAGTAAAGTGTGATATATAAAAAAAAATCTCTCATATCGTTACCGTATATTTCGGGTTGGATTGTTTTGCCTCTGAGCAGCACTTTTTTTGCACACCATGGGCTAAATGGCCAGGTCACATGGACCCCGAAGACTCAAAGAAGGTTGAGGGAGGGGATCCACTGGAACAGATTTTGGGAGACAGATGGTAGCTTCCCGTCAAGGCCATCCAGCGTGTTCTTTAATGTGCACAGGGTATGGTTCTCCCGCACACGGGGACATGGCTTAACGTCCCATCCTATTGGTGCCTGCCTTTTGGAGACCCTCAGTGTCCCCCTTCTGACCAAGCGCGGGTGAGGAGTTTTGTGGAGATAAAGCTCACAGAGCTGGGAGTCGATCCTGGAAACTATGAATTACGATCCTCTCGCGCTATCGACTAAGCTACCCTTTTCCTTTCCCGCATTCGGGAGGGGATTGTTAGGTCGTCGGCTGTAGGCCTACATGGAGATTTCTCTCCGATAAACGCGCTTCCTGCCCTCGGTGTGAAAATAGACACCCATGGGCTTGGAAAGGCAGCCGTCCGTCGGATGGAACATTAAGCCATGACCCTGTGTGCAGGACAGGTAAACCCTATTCACTTTAAAGAATACGCTGGATAACCGAGTAGAGACTTCGATCTGCCTCCTAAGAACGAGTCAGTGGGCACTCCATTTCCCTATCCAGTTCTGATCCTTTGGGGTCTTTGTGACCTCTCCACTTAGCCCACTACGCGTGCAAGAACAAAATGTGCGGTTAAGAGATAAAACGAAGTAACTTGGGAACCGAACTTGGATAGACCTTGGGACCGACCGACTTGGTAACAGAATTCGGTATCGACTAGGGAATGGAATTTGGTACCGATTTGGGAATCGAGTTTGGTACCAACTTGGGAACCGAACTTGGTATCGACTTGGAAAACAAATTTGGTACCGACTTGGAAACCGAATTTGGTGCCGACTTGGGAACCGAACTTGGAAAAATATTTTCATATATTTCTGATAGAGTGAAGAATAAGAAGAATATTTTCTGACTTCTGGAAGAAGAAATAAAGGTAAAAAGAAGTCGCTAAAGATATTCTGGGGGGGGGGAAGACGACTTGAAAGTGAATGCCTTCGTCTATTAGTTTCGACTCAGAAACAGTTTAGAAGCGCGAGCGTCAGGTGCTCCTCCATCACGATGCAGCACATCAGAGTTCATACAATTCCACCGTCGGATGCTGCTTTGCCCGATCGCATCGCGAATCAGATGATGATGCTCTTCCGTCATCCGCTGCCATCTCATCATCACGTGTCTCGCAGCTGCTTCATAAGACGGACGATCTGTGGGAAGATCAGTAACAATGGAAAATGTATAATATGACTGTTAGCGGATATTTCGTAAAGAGCAGAGGAAAGTTGAATGTCATATAACAACTCTTTGGGTCACCCTCACCACAACCCTCTCTGAGCCCTCGGGGTCTTGTAACTTGACCATTTAGCCTATTGTCTACAATAAAAGTCCCACTCAGACGTAAAACAACTCTCAAGTGGCTGTTTTTTTTGTACACAATGGGATAAATGGTCAAATTACAAGACCCCGAGGACTCCGAGAAGGTTGGATTGGGCTTCTACATTGTCCAAATGGGAAGCCACTTTCAACTGTTGGGTTGTTTTGATTTGGGTCACAAAGATCCCAAAGGATTGGGTTCTTTTAACTCTGAGCGGCACGTTTTAGGATGGGTGACCCATTGGGCAACTGTTAGGATACAGATGGCAGACTTGCCGACAAGGCCATCCAGCTTGTTTAACGTGCAGAGGGTATGGCTCTTCCGCACAAGGTAGGATCTCCCACAACACCAAAAGAACACCAAGGCGATCCAACTGGCATTTAGGGGCAGGGGTGGCTCAGTAGGTAGCGCGCCAGACTCGTAATCTGTAGTCTCCCGGTTCGAGTCCCAGGCAGGGCCAGCGTTGAGATTAATCTCCGCAAGACTCTTCCCAGCCCTTGGTCACTAAAAGACACCGATGGGCTTGGAAAGACAGCCGTCCATCGGATGGGACGTTAAGCCGTGGCTCCGGTAAGACCCTCTATTTCGGAATTTCGACTTGAGACTAGCCACTGCAACTTGGACAGCAATTCAAATTTTTTCTGTGAGAATTTGAAGCGTCTACCATGATTTTTGAATGACTTTATGGTTGACACAGAGTCAGACACAGAGACCGATATACATCCATGTTGAGACAGTCAAGACATAGAGACCTATCTATATACATCCATGCATTATTTTAGAAGATAACCTCATTCACATACAGGGCCGGATCTAGGGGGGGTAGGAAAGGGGGCATGACCTCTCCCCCTTTAAGAGTGCTAGTAACAATAACAAAGAGAAAAATTATTAAATTTATTTATATTTTATACATTTTTGAAGAAAAATTTTAAAGACCTGTGAAAAGGAGGGGTTGGGTTGTTTTACCTCTGAGCGGCCCTTTTTTGCACACCATGGGCTAAATGGCCATGGACCCCGAAGGCTCAGAGAAGGTTGGGTGAGGGGACCCACTGGAACAGCTGTTGGAAGATAGATGGTAGCCTCCCGTCAAGGCCATCCAGCGTATTCTTTAACGTGCACAGGGCATGGCTCTCCCACACACAGGGCCGCGGCTTAACGTCCCATCCGACGGACGGCGACCTTTCCAAGCCCATCGGTGTCCCCCACTGACGGGAATTTTAGCGGGGAATTTTGCGGAGAGAAATCTTAACGCTGACCCAGCTGGGACTCGAACCTGAGAACTGCAGATTACGAGCCTGGAGCACTACCGACTAAGCCACCCCCGCCCCCAAAAAAGAAGGATAATTTTAGATTACTTTGGAAATCCAGTCTCTTGCCCCCTCCTCTTTTACATTTTCCCGGATCGATTGTATTTCTCTCCCCTCCCCCCATTTCTCCAAATTTTCTCAAGATCCGGACCTTTTCATAATATATAGAAAAGTGTTTGTATTTACTATTCAATTACTGGCAAAACGATATAGGCAGCAGTAAACCCTATTCACTTCCCCCCCCCACAGCAACGAGACGCATCCTCCCTCCCCTCAAGGCACTACAATCCATTTGAGAAAAGAAAGACAACTAGAGATCGATGCTGAAAAGCCAAAGCATAATAAATGGCATCCTTCATGCCAAAGAGCAAGTGAGTCTGCGACTACAAGAGCGACTCTGATTTTTACACAGCTCTCTGCAAGTCGTTTCCAGTTGTAGAGCTTTTGGCTCCTCGCCCTCCCAGTCAGAGTGTATTCCCAGCTGAAGAGTTATCTTTGAAAACAGCCAGTTTCTTCTGTCAGTTACAAGTCGGTCTTGCTTTGATTGGCTAAGCTTATCACGTCCTCGGCGTTCGCGCAGCGAGGCACGCGTCAAAAGAACAAGGGAGCGTCGCGCGGACTCACTTCCGTTTTCATTTCGCTTCTCTGCCGTTTGAAGTGCGGGGGGGGGGGGGAGAAGAGGGATTGAAGCGAGCGCTGATTTCAGTCTTTTTTTGGGGGGGGAGTTGGGGGGAATTGTGCGCTATTGGTTAATTACGAAATGGGGTATTATTGTTATTTAAATCTTTCTTAATTAATGATGTCTGGGTTGTTTTACCTCTGAGCGGCACTTTTTGTGCACACCATGGGCTAAATGGCCAGGTCACATGGACCCCGAAGGCTCAGAGAAGTTTGGGGGAGGGGGCTCACTGGAACAGCTGTTGGGGGACAGATGGTAGCCTCCCTTCAAGGCCATCCAGCGTGTTCTTTAACATTGGGTTGTTTTACCTCTGAGAGGCACTTTTTTGCACACCATGGGCTAAATGGCCAGGTCACATGGACCCCGAAGGCTCAGAGAAGGTTGGGGGAGGGGGCCCACTGGAACAGCTGTTGGGAGACAAAAGATAGCCTCCCGTCAAGGCCATCCAGCGTGTTCTTTAACGTGCACAGGGTATGGCTCTCCCGCACACGGAGCCACGGATTAATGTCCCATCCGACGGACGGCGGCCTTTCCAAGCCCATCGGTGTCCTCTACTGACCGTGGGCAAGGCGGGGAATTTTGTGGAGATAAATCTCAACGCTGACCCAGCTGGGACTCGAACCTGGGAACTGCAGATTACGAGTCTGGCGCGCTACCGACTGAGCCATCCCCGCCCTAATGATGTCTGGGTTTGGAGGGAAAGCTAAGTATTGTTTCACTGTCCTTTGACAAATGTTTTTGTTTTTGGTTCCGTTGAACTTTTGCCATTTCTGATTCGCATTGTAATTTCTAATTTTACTGATTTTTTTGTCAATAAATCGGATTTAACTGAATTGTTAATATGCATACGAAATATAGAATATTACGAATACCTACGAAAATAGAATTTTTCTACATTGTATAAATGGGAAGCCACTTTCAACTGTTGGGTTGTTTTGACCTCTGAGCGCTACGTTCTGCGCACAATGGAGTAAATGACCATGTCACAAAGACCCCAAAGGATTGGATTGTTTCACCTCTGAGCGGCCCTTTTTTTGCACAAAATGGGCTTTATGGCCAGATCACAAGGACTCCGAAGGCTCAGAGAAGGTTGGGAGAGGGGACCCACTGGAACAGCTGTTGGGAGACAGGCGGTAGCCTCCCTCCAAGGCCATCCAGCGTGTTCTTTAACGTTGCGTTGTTTTACCTTTGAGCGACAGTTTTTTACACGCAATGGGATAAATGGCCAAGTCACAAGGACCCCGAAGACTCAGAGAAGGTTGAGGACTCACTGGAATAGCTGTTGAGAGACAGATGGTAGCCTCCTGTCAAGGTCATCCAGCGTGTTTTTTTAACATGCACAGCGTATGGCTCTCCCGCACAAGGGACTTCGGCTTAACGACCCATACGACGGTCGGCGGACTTTCCAAGCCCATCGGTGTCCCCTACTGACATGGGCAGGGCGGGGAGTTTTGCGGAGATAAGTCTCAACGCTGACACAGCTGGGACTCGAATGGGAACTAAAGATTACGAGCCTGGCATGCTGCCGATTAAGCTAATCGCAGCCCATTTTCATTCAGTAGTCTAATATAAACATTGATAAATATTTAACAATTCAAATTTTGTACTCTCGAACCCTTTACATATACCTAAATATAGTAGGATTGAAATACTTGGGTTGAATTGAATCGTTTTACCTCTTAACGGCACTTTTTTTGCACACAATAAGCTAAATGGCCAGGTCACAAGGACCCAAAGGGCTCAGAGACCGAGTGGCTTATGGGGAGCTTTGACCTGTCTCCTAACAACCAGTGGATTCTTTAACCCAACATTCACTGAGCCTGCCAGGTGGGTTCTCTATTCCAACATTCTCTGAATCTGTAAGGTAAGTTCTCTAAATATGTTAAGAGTATTTTCTATCCCATCCTTTTCTGAGCCTGTGAAATGGATTCTTTAACCCAACATTCTCTGAGTCTGTCCGGTGGTTTCTCTATCCCAACATTCTCTGAATCTGTTAAGAGTATTCTCTACCTCATCCTTTTCTAAGCCTGAAATGGATTCTTTAACCCAACATGCTCTGAGTCTGTCCGATGGTTTCTCTATTTCAACATTCTCTGAATCTGTTAAGAGTACTCTGTACCTCATCCTTTTCTAAGCCTGAAATGAATTCTTTAACCCAAGATTCTCTGAGTCTGTCCGGTGGTTTCTCTATTTCAACGTTATCTGAATCTGTTAAGAGTACTCTCTACCCCATATTTTCCGAGCCTCTGAAGTGGATTCTTTAACCCAACATTCTCTGAGTCAGTCCGATGGTTTCTCTATCCCAACATTCTCTGAGTCTGTCCGGTGGTTTCTCTATCCCAACATTCTCTGAATCTGTCAAGAGTACTCTTTACCTCATCCTTTTCTAAGCCTGAAATGGATTCTTTAACCCAACATTCTCTGAGTCTGTCGGGTGTTTTCTCTATTTCAACATTCTCTGAATCTCTTAAGAGTACTCTCTACCCCATCTTTTCTGAGCCTGTGAAGTGGATTCTTTAACCCAACATTCTCTGAGTTTGTCAGGTGGGTTCTCTATCCTAACATTCTCTGAATCTGTTAAGAGTATTCTACACCTCATTCTTTTCTAAGCCTGAAATGGATTCTTTATCTCAACATTCACTGAGTCTGTCCGGTGGTTTCTCTATCCCAACATTCTTTGAATCTCTTAAGAGTACTCTCTACCCCATATTTCCTGAGCATGTGAAGTGGTTTCTTTAACCCAACATTTTCTGAGCCTATACAGTGGATTCTTTACTCAAACATTAACTGCCCTGTCAGTGTGGGAAGAATGTTGAAATTCTCTCTCCATAACATCTTTGAACTTGTCCAGTGAATTCTTTACCCCCAACCTTCTCTGAGCCCCTTGGGGTTCTTGTGACCTCCCAATTTAATCGATTACGTGCACAAAAGTACTGATTAGATTTAAAACATCCCAACCGACTGAAAATGAGATTTCCCAAGACCACTCAAGTTGAAGTAACTTACCTCAAGCTGATTTACCTCCATTGTCACCACTCAAAATCACAGAGGCGGGGGGGGGGGGGGGGGGGTCTCAGTCGGTAGCGCGTCAGGCTCGTAATCTGCAGTTCCCTGGTTCGTAATCCCAGCTGGGCCACCAATTGAGACTTAACTCCGCAAAACTCCCCGCCCTGCCCACGGTCAGTAGGGGACACCGATGGGCTTGGAAAGGCCGCCGTTCGTCGCATGAGACGTTAAGCCGTGGCTCCGTGTGCGGGAGAGACATACCCTGTGCACGTCAAAGAACACACTGGATGGCCTTGACGGGAGGATACCATCTGTCTCCCAACAGCTCTTACAGTAGGTCGTCTCCCCCAACCTTCTCTGAGTCCTCGGGGTCCATGTGACCTGGCCATTTACCCCATGGTGTACAAAAAAGTGCCGCTCAGAGGTAAAACAACCCAACTCTGTGCACGTTAACGAACACGCTGGATGGCCTTGACGGGAGGCTACCATCTGTCTCCCAACAGCTATTCCAGTGGGTCGCCTCCCCCAACCTACCCTGAGCCTTCGGGGTCCTTGTGACCTGGCCATTTAGCCCACGGTGTGCAAAAAAGTGCCGCTCAGAGGTAAAACAACCCAACCCTGTGCACGTTAAAGAACACGCTGGATGGCCTTGACGGGTGGCTACCATCTGTCTCCGAACAGCTATTCCAGTGGGTCGCCTCACCCAACCTACCCTGAGCCTTTGGGGTCTACGTGACCTGGTCATTTAGCCCACGGTGTGCAAAAAAGTGCCGCTCAGAGGTAAAACAACCCAACTCAAAATCAAAAAGAAATTTGCATCAAAATTCTCCAGCCCTGATCCATCCAACAGAACACGAGGAGCACGTAAGATGAGGATAATACTCGGAAGAGAAATCGGTGTGAATCACCGATGGTTTATCCCCCCATCATTAATTACGAATCCCTACGAACAATGTTCTGTTACTTTGGCGATATCGATATTAGCGCACTGCCGTGCTCAGAAGATACACTGAAGAGTGATGGGTGTCATTAAAATGCATCACTTGTTTCCTGAGGCTGCTGGGTTATGAATCCAATCGATAAAAGTAATAAATATGGGGAGGCTGAGGATGGAAAGAGACAGGAAAAGATGCTGTAGAGAAAGGATGACGATCACCCGGAAGTAGATGGAGGAAGCAGATGAAGAAAAAAAAATTTCCAATATAAATCTTTCGTCATTTTTATTTCGTCTATATACGATGATCACTTTTTTTTTTCCTAAGGTCGGTTCTGAAAATTAAATGTCAGATGCGAAACGTGATCGAATTTCTTCACTGCTGCGATGGATAATTCGGGAGTGTCGGATTTTATTTTAAGATTCTGCCGAGGAATAAAAAATGAGATAAGGGGAAGAATACCGTTTTCTTGTCTCTCATTGGAGAAAGTTTAAGAGATTGTAATTGGGGTTTTTTTTTAATATTTTTTTTTCTCATTTTTTACCTCTTGAGATACTTTATTTGCTTCCAAGGAATTTTAAAAAATAAATATGTAAGAGACTTTTTTTTTTGTTTCAGAAGTTTCTTTTAAGAATGTGATGATTATGTTTTTTTTTACCTCTTCCAATGGGATGTAAATAATTTTACATAAAAAAAAAACTTGTAATTATTGCACTTAATGAAAAACGGGCGAAATTAAAAAGAGTTTCCGGATTATAATATTGTTTTTTATTTTTTTTTTCTTGTAATTTAATAACTACGAAGGAGTGGACATCTCGGTTTTTATAGATAGCAGAATAGGACGACGATTCACAATTCATAAACTTGGGGGGGGGGGGGGGGGAGGTTAATAATTGGCGAGCCAGGCTCGTAATCTTCAGTTCCCTGGTTTGAGTCCCATCCGGGAAAGAGTTGAGATTTATCTCCGCCGAACCTCCCTCCTGTTTTTCGTTTCGATGGCTTTGGAGCAGGCCTTTGTCCGTCGGATGGGACGTTAAGCCGTGGCGCTGTGTGCAGGAAAGACATACCCTGAGCACGTTAAAGAATATGCTGAATGACATTACCGGGAGGCTACCATCTGTCTCCTAACAGCTGATCAGTGGGTCCCCTCCGCCAAACTTCTCTGAGCCCTCGGGGTCCTTGTGACGTGGCTATTTAGCCCATTGTGTGCAAATCAGTGCCAGTCAGAGGTAAAACAACGAAGATTTCGCTATTGGTGCACATTAAGCTTCTGCCAGTGGTACATGAAGCTTCTGCCAGTGGTACATGAAGCTTCTGTCAGTGGTGCATGAAGCTTCTGTCAGTGGTACATGAAGCTTCTGTCAGTGGTACATGAAGCTTCTGTCAGTGGTACATGAAGCTTCTGTCAGTGGTACATGAAGCTTCTGTCAGTGGTACATGAAGCTTCTGCCAGTGGTACATGAAGCTTCTGTCAGTGGTACATGAAGCTTCTGTCAGTGGTACATGAAGCTTCTGTCAGTGGTACATGAAGCTTCTGTCAGTGGTACATGAAGCTTCTGTCAGTGGTACATGAAGCTTCTGTCAGTGGTACATGAAGCTTCTGTCAGTGGTACATGAAGCGTCTGCCAGTGGTACATGAAGCGTCTGCCAGTGGTACAAAAAAAAATTGTAACTGCTGGGTATTTGGAAGTAAGCGAAAAAAAATGTTGCGCATCGTTGGCATGTTACTCGCATTGGTGCCATTATTTTCTGCTAAACTGTACATATTGGTTTTATTTTGTTTTCAGTTTGAAAAAGTAGGCAAAGGACACATATTTTGAATCTTAGAAAACACGTTCGTGGGCTTAATGAGGATTTAAAAGCCGCTTAATAATTACCTACTGTGTTACTTAATAGCAGCGCTGTTCGAAATGCGGCCCATGGGCACATATGAGTCCGAAAACAAATTTTGGGGTCCACAACGTATCTAAAAAAAATGAAAATACACAAAATAAAAAGAGTTTAAAAAACAGCGAGAGAGAGAAAAGGGGGAGAGGTAAAAGGAAAACAAAAGCGAAACGGAAAAAAAAAAACAGTATAAAAGAAAAAAAAAAACACCATATGATAATAACAACACTACTGAAATGTACAGAAAAATAAAATGAAAAAAGTGAAACCCGCGAAAATATCCGAAATTTAAAACTAGGTCTGATCTACTAGAAAATTTAATCGACGCGTAAGTACAGTCGCTCAAAAAAATATCCGAACACTATGGTTGACTACAGAATTCAGAAAAAATATCTGGAGCGTGTACAGCAACTGTACACGCTCCAGTTACCGTTCAGAGCAAACTGGAGCGTGTGCAGGTTACCACTCCAGTTTGCTGTGAATGGTAACTGCACACGCTCAATATTTCCGTGAGTGAGCCCACACGATCTAGTATCAAAATAATATGACCACCTACAATCGCTCAAAAAAGTATCCGAACACTATGGTCGATTACAGAATTCAGAAAAAATATCTGGCAACGATTTTTTTTTAGAAATTAGTGATCTGGCGACACGTGTCACGTGACACGAAGGTTGCCTGATCATTTCTAAAAAAAATAATCGTTGCCAGATATTTTTTCTGAATTCTGTGACACGAAGCTTGCCAGATCACTAATTTCGAAAAAAAAAAAAGAAATCGTTGCCAGATATTTTTTTTCTGAATTCTGTGATCAACCATAGTGTTCGGATACTTTTTTGAGCGACTGTAGGTGGTCATATTATTTTGATACTAGATCGTGTGGGCTCACTCACGGAAATATTGAGCGTGTGCAGTTACCGTTCACAGCAAACTGGAGTGGTAACCTGCACACGCTCCAGTTTGCTGTGAACGGTAACTGGAGCGTGTACAGTTGCTGTACACGCTCCAGATATTTTTCCTGAATTCTGTAATCACGTGACACGAAGGTTGCCAGATCACTAATTTCTAAAAAAATCGTTGCCAGATATTTTTTTCTGAATTTTTGTAATCCACCATAGTGTTCGGATACTTTTTTTTTATGAGCTATTCTATCTCTTTGGATGACTTATACTCATCGAAGGACATCTCCTGTTGCCAAAACGCATCTAACAAAAAAAGTATTTTCTGAAAAAAAAAAAACCTTTTGGATTGCATTCTCTACAGCAAACTTTCTATGCGAAAACAACCTAACTTCAGGGAAGGATGATAAAAAAATAAATAAAAAAATCGTTCTACCCACCTACTTATGCACGTTTCCAAACAACACTACACATACCTAACAAACGTGTATACGTTATATCGCATCCATACGAAGATGGGCTCTTTAGCTCTCCCACCGAGAGCTTCTTCTCTTCCATAATTCCAGAAGCTGCTCCTCTCTACTACTCCTACTCTTACATGAGCCATCCATCTGACGGGTTTCGCCTCCAGGGCTCCCAGCATCCAACTTCCAGTATTTCGTCGCCAGAAAGGAGAGGGAGGTGTCCCACAGGAATGGAAATACGTCCTATCGTCAGGAACTCCTCAAACAGAGAACTCCCGTCTCCGGGAAAAGAGGACAAATAACATGACGATAAGAGGATGTCCTAGAGAGGATGTGCATTTCGTCGGAATAGACGGAGGGGGGGGGGGGGGGGGAGTTCTCCCTGGAGGACTAACTTGTCCTGCAGGAAGAGGAGGAGCGGCTGGACAGGAACGATATCTATTTACATCAGAAATGGACCGGGCACGCGAAGGCGTGTGTGCGTGCTTCACGTGCGCCTTGCGAGAAAACGTGCCTGTTTCGTTTTTTTTTTTTAAAAAAAGGGGGGAAGGGGGACGAAGAATAAACGGAGAATTTTTTTTGTTGTTGGCTTGAGAGCTAGGAGTGCCCGGATGTAGAAAAAATAAGGGAGGGGACAAGAAACCGGATTTCCATTGCAGTATAACATTTTCCTGTTTTGGAAGTCTTCAAAAATTTCCTAAAAAAGAGTGAAATATTAATAATTTAATAATTTTTTGGCTCTATTACCCTCACTAGGGGTTCTCAGTCGGTAGCGCGCCAGGCTCGTAATCTGTAGTTCCCAGGTTCGAGTCCCAGCTGGGTCAGCGTTGAGATTTATCTCCGCAAAAAATTTCCCGCCCTGCCCACGGTCAGTAGGGGACACCGATGGGCTTGGAAAGGCCGCCATCCGTCGGATGGAACGTTAAGCCGTGACCCCGTGTGCGGGAGAGCAATACCCTGTGCACGTTAAAGAACATGCTGGATGGCCTTGACGGGAGGCTACCATCTGTCTCCCAACATCTGTTCCAGTGAGTCCCCTCCCCCAACTTTTTCTGAGCCTTCGGGGTCAATGTGACCTGGCCATTTAGCCCATGGTGTGAAAAAAAGTGCCGCTCAGAGGTAAAACAACCCAACGTTAAAGAACACGCTGGATGGCCTTGACGGGAGGCTACCATCTGTCTCCCAACAGCTGTTCCAGTGGGTCCCCTTCCCCAACCTTCTCTGAGCCTTCGGGGTCCATGTGACCTGGCCATTTAGCCCATGGTGTGCAAAAAAGTGCCGCTCAGAGGTAAAACAACCCAACGTTAAAGAACACGCTGGATGGCCTTGACGGGAGGCTACCATCTCTCTCCCAACAGCCGTTCCAGTGGGTCCCCTCCCCCAACCTTCTCTGAGCCTTCGGGGTCCATGTGACCTGGCCATTTAGCCCATGGTGTGCAAATAAAAAGTGCCGCTCAGAAGTAAAACAATCCAATCCACCCCCCTCAAAAAAGAGCAAAATATTAATAATTTAATAATATTTTGGCTCTATTACCCTAACTAGCATTCTCGAGGAGGTGGACTTCCACCCCCTCTTACGGATTAGGCGTTGTCTGCCAACTGGGTCAGCGCTGAGATTCGTCTCCGCCAAACCTACACCTTGCCTCTCGGTCAGAAAGAGGACACCGATGGGCTTGGAAAGGCCGCCGTCCTTCGGATGGGACGTTAAGCCGTGGCTCCGTGTTCAGGAGAGCCATATCCTATGCACTTCAAAGAACACGCTGGATTGCCTTGATGGCTAGCGTTTGTCTCGTAATAGCTGTCCAGTGGGTCTCCTCCCCCAACCATCTCTGAACCCTCGGGGTCTTTATGACCTAGCCATTTAGCCCATTGTATGCAAAGTGTCGCTCGAACCCAACCCGGTCTTGTACAGAAGTATATTTTATTTTAGTCAGAAGCGTAAAATATTTATATTTGGGTTGGGTTGTTTTACCTCTGAGCGGCACTTTTTTTGCACACCATGGGCTAAATGGCCAGGTCACAAGGACCCCGAAGGCGCAGAGAAGGGGGAGGGGACCCACTGGAACAGCTGTTGGGAGACAGATGGTAGACCCCGTCAAGGCCATCCAGCGTGTTCTTTAACGTGCACAGAGTATGGCTCTCCCGCATACGGAGCCACGGCGTAACGTCCCCATCCGATGGACGGCGGCCTTTCCAAGCCCATCGGTGTTCCCTACTGACCGCGGGTAGGGTGGGGAGTTTTGCGGAGATAAATCTCAACGCTGACCCAGCTGGGACTCGAACCTGGGAACTACAGATTACGAGCCTGGCGTGCTACCGACTGAGCCACCCCCGACCCATTTATATTTGGAATTAAAAATGCAGGATTTTTTTTTATGAAAGGAAATCTTTTAGAATAATAGCATGATAAATGACAAAAGAGTTACAGATTTCTAATGATCATTCTTAAATCTATAAAAAAATCATTAAACTAAAAAGTTCTTGCTTTTCATATTGGCTAAATCGTTAATGAAATCATCAAAAAATTTCTCCTTCAAAAGAGGATCACTTTTTATTCACGAAATCTTTTGCTCTTCAATGTTTCAACTTCCGTAACTCTTTAAGTACTGAACGGAAGTTGCTGAAATTCCGCTTTTAGATAGTTTCGATTCTGATCTTTAATTCACCTTCAGTCACATTTTTCCGTAAAAGGCATATTTAAGAAGTTACAGAGCTTTGAATTGAACTCGCCATAGACTCGACACTTGGAATTATGTCCCTTTTGAATTGCATCTCCAGAAGAAAATTGAAATCCAACAATTCTTCCTCACGAGATGATCGAATCGCGCGGTCACCTTCTCTCTGAAGTTCAAACAGGAAAAGAAGGCTCTTTTGCAAAAGAACTTTCTCAGTTTCAGGGTCTACTAATGATTAGAAAAGTTGTAAAGGTGGATTATATCTTGTCTCTCAGATCACTGTTGGAGCAATTTTCCTGATGACCGATGCGTGTTCTCTGTCATTTCTATGATCTCAGAAACCAGTGATTTCATCTCGCACTGACTTCGCGTTTCTCATTTTCTTCTCTCTCGATCTTTCCTGCCACCCCCTACACACTCACACAACTGAACTCTATATACGCCCGAACCAATCGGCATTAAGTTGGGCGGGCAGGAGAGTTTGGCCACGTGCCTTTATGATCACTTCGCGTGACCATGCGAGACGGCTATCCTCAGCTTCCTTTAGATGCTCTGAGTGGGAGAAAGATTGGTGTTCCGCATCACTGCTGCTGCCGGGGGAGGAGGAGGAGGAGGAAGAAGAAGAGGGTGGAAGTGGAGGACCCGGAGGCAGGAAGAGAAGGCATATGCCACTGATATCTGTAGGTGAAGTGCTGAGGTGTATAGAGGTGGAAGTGGTCTGCGCAGTGTCTTTATCTAGCTGGAACTGGATGCTTTCTATGTTAAGAATATTTTGCTAGCCCTGTTTTCTACGATCCGACTTACTGGTTCAGTTTTTCTATGTGTATGAGTATTTTGTCCAGGGTGTTCCCTACGATACGAGTAATCTGTTGAGAGAGATTTCTTTCCTCGGTATTTTATCCAGAGACATTTCGTTTCTGTGTATTTTGTCCAGAGACATTTCGTTTCTGTGTATTTTGTCCAGAGACATTTCCTTTCTGTGTATTTTGTCCAGAGACATTTCGTTTCTGTGTATTTTGTCCAGAGACATTTCCTTCCTGTGTATTTTGTTCAGAGACATTTCGTTTCTGTGTATTTTATCCAGAGACATTTCGTTTCTGTGTATTTTGTCCAGAGACATTTCGTTTCTGTGTATTTTGTCCAGAGACATTTCGTTTCTGTGTATTTTGTCCAGAGACATTTCCTTCCTGTGTATTTTGTCCAGAGACATTTCGTTTCTGTGTATTTTATCCAGAGACATTTCGTTTCTGTGTATTTTGTCCAGAGACATTTCGTTTCTGTGTATTTTGTCCAGAGACATTTCGTTTCTGTGTATTTTGTCCAGAGACATTTCGTTTCTGTGTATTTTGTCCAGAGACATTTCCTTCCTGTGTATTTTGTTCAGAGACATTTCGTTTCTGTGTATTTTATCCAGAGACATTTCGTTTCTGTGTATTTTGTCCAGAGACATTTCGTTTCTGTGTATTTTGTCCAGAGACATTTCCTTCCTGTGTATTTTGTCCAGAGACATTTCGTTTCTGTGTATTTTGTCCAGAGACATTTCCTTCCTGTGTATTTTGTCCAGAGACATTTCTGCCGGGTATTTTATCCAGCGCGATTTTTCCTGGGTGTATTTGTCCAGCGTATTTTATGTGATATCAGTTATTTGTCTGGCGTGTTTTATGCGATTGCCAGATGTTGTTTCTGAATTCTGTAATCAACCATAGTGTTCGGATACTTTTTTTTTGAGCGACTGTACATAACATGGAAATTATATAACACTTTGGCAAGACAGTGTATTTTCAAAAAAAAAAAAAAAAAAATTGCATGCCATTTCATTCCGTGATAATAGATTTTCAGTAAAATGAATTCTACCAAAAACAACCCTATTTTCAGTCAAAAAAAAAGATACTCCTTCAAAAAGACGGCATCGACTCGAGTGTTTTCGTGTTTCCCCCCCCCCCCCCCGCAAAACTCGAAAAGTGGATTACACGTGTTATTTTACGTGTTCGCGCAAAGTTTCGAACCTCTGTCTCCATTACATTCAAAAAACTTCCTAAGCCTTTCATTCTCCATGTTAAATTCATACCTCACTAGAAAAACCAACTCAAGAATTCTTTCCTGACGTTCTTTAAAAAAAAAATACCCTAACAAGAAGAAACAGATACCAAAGCTAATACATAATAATAAACCCGTTTTACGCGAAAACGTATCACTCTGCCAGGAGGCATCAACCTCCTCCTTTTCTAATAAACTTGAGAGGTTGCAAAGTTACGATTTTTTGCTCTGGAGCTTCCCCTCGTCTTGCAGCATCGCACTGAAACATCCTGCTCTCACATTCCCCTTTCCAAGGCAAGGATGAACACATGAATGCTTCCATTATGACTGTTTACAGAGACCCGGAGTCCCCCTTTACAGCGGTGTATGATTTCCGTGCAGCCTCTGGTCATGTGTACTCCCCATGTCAATCTGTTCAAGTCTATTAATGTTTGTTTTTTCCGCGGAAATTCAATTAGATCATTGCACCCGGGGTTCATTACTCTCTCTTATCCACAGCCAGCAATCTAACGGTTACCGAAGGGCATCTATCCGGCGTTCAATCCTTTCTTTTTTACCCTCTGTAAATCCCATCCATCTTTTCCCAGTTTTATCTGTTCTCTGAGTTCAAGTCTTTCCCCTTTCAGATTACGAGCCTGCATCATTTCAAGAGACATCGTGCTCGAAGAAGATATTATCCAGCTCAGGAGAAGAAATATAAGAATCATGAGAAAGAATATAATTCTTGATGATGGCCGACGTTTCACGAATCGATTGGTCAGCTTTTCTCTGACTTTACAGCAATTTCGTTTTCAATCTCTTTTTGGATGGGGGAGCACTTTGTAATGGGATAAAAAATTTAGCGAAACATTCATAAACGAATGCATATAGGGTGGGTTGTTTTACCTCTGAGCGGCACTTTTTTTGCACAGAATGGGCTAAATGGTCAGGTCACAAGGACCCCCCTAAGGCTCAGAGAAGGTTCGGGATTTTGGGTTGTTTTACCTCTGAGCGGCACTTTTATGCACACCATGGGCTAAATGGCCAGGTCACATGGACCCCGAAGGCTCAGAGAAGGTTGGGGGAGGGGACCCACTGGAACAGCTGTTGGGAGACAGATGGTAGCCTCCCGTCAAGGCCATCCAGCGTGTTCTTTAACGTTGGGTTGTTTTACCTCTGAGCGGCACTTTTTTTGCACAGAATTGGCGAAATGGCCAGGTCACATGGACCCCGAAGGCTCAGAGAAGGTTGGGGGAGGAGACCCACTGGAACAGCTGTTGGGAGACAGATGGTAGCCTCCGTCAAGGTTTATTACCTGTGAGGGGCACTTTTTTGCAGATAATGGACCAAATGGCCAGGTCACATGGACCCCGAAGACTCAGAGAAGGTTGGGTGAGGGGACCCACTGGAACGGCTGTTGGGAGACAGATGGTAGCCTCCCGCCAAGAGCATCTTGTGTGTTCTTTAACATGTGCAGAGTGTCTCTCCCGCATACGGAACCACGGCTTAACGTCCCATCCGACGGACGGCGGTCTTTCCAAGCCCATCGGTGTCCCCTACTGTTGAGGGGGATGCTTCCATCTTTCTCGTAACAGCTGTCCAGTGGATATCTTTCAGCAACATTCTCTGAGCCTTTGGGATCCTTGTGATGTGGCCATTTAACTCATTGTGTGCAAAAAAAAAGTGCCACAAAGAAGTAAACAACCTAACTCTTGATTCGTCGGATGGGACGTAAGCCGTGGCCCCATGTCTGGGAGAGCCACACCCCGTGCCCGTTAAAGAACAACACTCGATGGTTTTAACGGGAGGCTACCATCTGTCTCCTAACATCTGTCCAGTGGGTCTCCGCCCTCTGGGACGGGGGTGACTCAGTCGATAGCGCGCGCGCGCGGCGCACTCGTATTCTTCAGTTCTAAGGTTCGAGTCCCAAATGGGCGAGAGTTGAGATTTATTTCCGCAAAACTCCCCGCCGTGCCCACGGTCAGTAGGGACATCGATGGGCTTGGAAAGGCCGCCGTCCGTCGGATGGGACGCTAAGTCGTGGCACAATAACGGGAACCCATGTCAAAGAACACGCTGGATGGCTTTGACGGGTGGCTACCATCTGTCTCCCAACAGTTGTTCTAGTGGGTCCCCTTCCCCAACCTTCTCTGAGCCTTCGGGGTCCTTGTGCCATAATTGCTTGGAAAAAAAAATGCCATTCAGAGGTAAAATAATCAACCCACAGGAGTACTTTATATCCGATCATATACTGATGAGGGGGCGGGGGTGGCTCAGTCGGTAGCGCGCCAGGCTCGTAATCTGTAGTTCTCAGGTTCGAGACACAGCTGGTTCAGCGTTGAGATTTATCTCTGCAAAACTCCCCACCCTGCCCATGGTCAGTATGGGATACTGATCGGCTTGGAAAGGCCACCATTCATCAGATGGGATGTTAACTGTGGCCCCATGTGCGGGAGAGTCATACCTTGTGCACGTTAAAGAACATGCTGAATGGCCTTGACGGGAGGCTACCATCTGTCTCCCAACAGCTGTTCCAGTGTGTCCCCTCCCCCAATCTTCTCTGAGCCTTCGGGGTCCTTGTGACCTGGCCATTTAGCCCATGGTGTACAGAAAAGTGCCGCTCTGATGTAAAACAACTCAACGTTAAAAACACCCTGGATACTCCGTGTGTGGGAGAGCCATACCCTGTGCACGTTAAAGAACACGCTGGATGGCCTTGACGGGAGGCTACCATCTGTCTCCCAACAGCTGTTCCAGTGGGTCCCCTCCCCCAACCTTCTCTGAGCCTTCGGGGTCCATGTGACCTGGCCATTTAGCCCATGGTGTGCAAAAAAGTGCCGCTCAGAGGTAAAACAACACAACAACACAACCCATTCAGAGGTAAAATAACCAACCCACTGGAGTACTTTACATCCGATCATATACTGATGAGAATCGTATATCCGACACTGGTTTACAGCGAAACACATATTTAAATGTAAAACTACTTGAAATGGCTATAAACATTTGCTCAAAATAATGCATTAATGTTTACCTAGAGCACAATCCATAATTCTTGGTCATTACGAAGACAGAAACATAAGAGCTCCACAGAGAGCGAAATTTGGAAACATTTTTAAGCAAACAATTAGGGAGCTGAATGGGAATTAAAACCGTCGGCAATCCCTTTTCAAAAGCGACGGAAAAGCAATTGCAGATGCTTATTAGCGTGGATTAAATTGATTTGCAACGAGCAAAAATAAACATGCAGAGAAAATGACAAAAGAGGCATGTGAGGAGGGTTTCTCTTATCAGCAGGGAACAGATATGCTTCTACGTATTCAGATCAGCCAATTAAAATGCAAAGAAAAGAATGCAATGGATCTATTTGCTCTAGGAAACAAATAAGAAGATTAAGCTCACAGGAACATTCTAAGCAACGGAATTTCTAAAGTCCACAGAAGATGTTGATCTCGTTTCATACTTATTGCAGTTTTGATTTGCTTTTTTTTTTGTGTGTATCAGCAACGACCTCATTTCTAGATAGTCGTTTATTCGTGTGTATCAATTCTTTCTATCCTTCGTTTGTACAAATCTGAACTTTTTTTTCTTTCTTTCGCATAAATCCGAATTTTTTTCATCCTTTTATTTGTATAAAACTTAATTGTTTTCTTCCTTTCTGCCATATAAATTTGACTTATTTCTTTCGTTTATTGGATCATTTCGTTCGTAGAAATCTGAATTCTTCCTTCCTTCCTTTCATTTTAGAGATATCTGAATTCTTCCATCCTTTCATTTTAGAGACATCTGAATTCTCTCTTCCTTCAATTCATTCTATAGAAATCTGCTTTCTTCCTTCCCTTCATTTTAGAGAAATCTGAATTCTTCCTTCCTTCCTTTCATTTGATAGAAATCTGAATTCTTCCTTCATTCTTTTCATTTGATAGAAAGCCAAATTCTTCCTTCATTCCTTTCATTTTGTAGAAATCTGAATTCTTCCTTCCTTTCATTTTACAGAAATCTGAATTCTTCCTTCCTTTCATTTGATAGAAATCTGAATTCTTCCTTCATTCCTTTCATTTGATAGAAATCTGAATTCTTCCTTCATTCCTTTCATTTTGCAGAAATCTGAATTCTTCCTTCCTTTCATTTTGTAGAAATCTGAATTCTTCCTTCCTTTCATTTGATAGAAATCTGAATTCTTCATTCCTTTCATTTTGTAGAAATCTGAATCCTTCCTTCATTCCTTTCATTTGATAGAAATCTGAATTCTTCCTTCATTCCTTTCATTTGATAGAAATCTGAATTCTTCCTTCATTCCTTTCATTTGATAGAAATCTGAATTCTTCCTTCATTCTTTTCATTTGATAGAAATCCGAATTCTTCTTTCATTCCTTTCATTTTGTAGAAATCTGAATTCTTCCTTCCTTTCATTTTACAGAAATCTGAATTCTTCCTGCTTTCCTTTCATTTGATACAAATCTGAATTCTTCCTTCATTCCTTTCATTTGATAGAAATCTGAATTCTTCCTTCATTCCTTTCATTTTGTAGAAATCTGAATTCTTCATTCCTTTCATTTTGTAGAAATCTGAATTCTTCCTTCATTCCTTTCATTTGATACAAATCTGAATTCTTCTTTCCTTTCATTTTGTAGAAATCTGAATTCTTCCTTCTTTCCTTTCATTTGATAGAAATCTGAATTCTTCCTTCATTCTTTTCATTTGATAGAAATCCGAATTCTTCCTTCATTCCTTTCATTTTGTAGAAATCTGAATTCTTCCTTCCTTTCATTTTACAGAAATCTGAATTCTTCCTTCCTTTCATTTGATAGAAATCTGAATTCTTCCTTCATTCCTTTCATTTGATAGAAATCTGAATTCTTCCTTCATTCCTTTCATTTTGCAGAAATCTGAATTCTTCCTTCCTTTCATTTTGTAGAAATCTGAATTCTTCCTTCCTTTCATTTGATAGAAATCTGAATTCTTCATTCCTTTCATTTTGTAGAAATCTGAATCCTTCCTTCATTCCTTTCATTTGATAGAAATCTGAATTCTTCCTTCATTCTTTTCATTTGATAGAAATCCGAATTCTTCCTTCATTCCTTTCATTTTGTAGAAATCTGAATTCTTCCTTCTTTCATTTTACAGAAATCTGAATTCTTCCTTCTTTTCTTTCATTTGATAGAAATCTGAATTCTTCCTTCATTCCTTTCATTTGATAGAAATCTGAATTCTTCTTTCTTTCCTTTCATTTGATAGAAATCTGAATTCTTCCTTCATTCCTTTCATTTGATAGAAATCTGAATTCTTCCTTCATTCCTTTCATTTTGTAGAAATCTGAATTCTTCCTTCCTTTTATTTTGTAGAAATCTGAATTCTTCCTTCCTTTCATTTGATAGAAATCTAAATTCTTCATTCCTTTCATTTTGTTGAAATCTGAATTCTTCTTTCCTTTCATTTTGTAGAAATCTGAATTCTTCCTTCATTCCTTTCATTTGATAGAAATCTGAATTCTTCCTTCATTCCTTTCATTTGATAGAAATCTGAATTCTTCCTTCATTCTTTTCATTTGATAGAAATCCGAATTCTTCCTTCATTCCTTTCATTTTGTAGAAATCTGAATTCTTCCTTCCTTTCATTTTACAGAAATCTGAATTCTTCCTTCCTTTCATTTGATAGAAATCTGAATTCTTCCTTCATTCTTTTCATTTGATAGAAAGCCAAATTCTTCCTTCATTCCTTTCATTTTGTAGAAATCTGAATTCTTCCTTCCTTTCATTTTACAGAAATCTGAATTCTTCCTTCCTTTCATTTGATAGAAATCTGAATTCTTCCTTCATTCCTTTCATTTGATAGAAATCTGAATTCTTCCTTCATTCCTTTCATTTTGCAGAAATCTGAATTCTTCCTTCCTTTCATTTTGTAGAAATCTGAATTCTTCCTTCCTTTCATTTGATAGAAATCTGAATTCTTCATTCCTTTCATTTTGTAGAAATCTGAATCCTTCCTTCATTCCTTTCATTTGATAGAAATCTGAATTCTTCCTTCATTCCTTTCATTTGATAGAAATCTGAATTCTTCCTTCATTCCTTTCATTTGATAGAAATCTGAATTCTTCCTTCATTCTTTTCATTTGATAGAAATCTGAATTCTTCCTTCATTCTTTTCATTTGATAGAAATCCGAATTCTTCTTTCATTCCTTTCATTTTGTAGAAATCTGAATTCTTCCTTCCTTTCATTTTACAGAAATCTGAATTCTTCCTGCTTTCCTTTCATTTGATACAAATCTGAATTTTTCCTTCATTCCTTTCATTTGATAGAAATCTGAATTCTTCCTTCATTCCTTTCATTTTGTAGAAATCTGAATTCTTCATTCCTTTCATTTTGTAGAAATCTGAATTCTTCCTTCATTCCTTTCATTTGATACAAATCTGAATTCTTCTTTCCTTTCATTTTGTAGAAATCTGAATTCTTCCTTCTTTCCTTTCATTTGATAGAAATCTGAATTCTTCCTTCATTCTTTTCATTTGATAGAAATCCGAATTCTTCCTTCATTCCTTTCATTTTGTAGAAATCTGAATTCTTCCTTCCTTTCATTTTACAGAAATCTGAATTCTTCCTTCCTTTCATTTGATAGAAATCTGAATTCTTCCTTCATTCCTTTCATTTGATAGAAATCTGAATTCTTCCTTCATTCCTTTCATTTTGCAGAAATCTGAATTCTTCCTTCCTTTCATTTTGTAGAAATCTGAATTCTTCCTTCCTTTCATTTGATAGAAATCTGAATTCTTCATTCCTTTCATTTTGTAGAAATCTGAATCCTTCCTTCATTCCTTTCATTTGATAGAAATCTGAATTCTTCCTTCATTCTTTTCATTTGATAGAAATCCGAATTCTTCCTTCATTCCTTTCATTTTGTAGAAATCTGAATTCTTCCTTCTTTCATTTTACAGAAATCTGAATTCTTCCTTCTTTTCTTTCATTTGATAGAAATCTGAATTCTTCCTTCATTCCTTTCATTTGATAGAAATCTGAATTCTTCTTTCTTTCCTTTCATTTGATAGAAATCTGAATTCTTCCTTCATTCCTTTCATTTGATAGAAATCTGAATTCTTCCTTCATTCCTTTCATTTTGTAGAAATCTGAATTCTTCCTTCCTTTTATTTTGTAGAAATCTGAATTCTTCCTTCCTTTCATTTGATAGAAATCTAAATTCTTCATTCCTTTCATTTTGTTGAAATCTGAATTCTTCTTTCCTTTCATTTTGTAGAAATCTGAATTCTTCCTTCATTCCTTTCATTTGATAGAAATCTGAATTCTTCCTTCATTCCTTTCATTTGATAGAAATCTGAATTCTTCCTTCATTCTTTTCATTTGATAGAAATCCGAATTCTTCCTTCATTCCTTTCATTTTGTAGAAATCTGAATTCTTCCTTCCTTTCATTTTACAGAAATCTGAATTCTTCCTTCCTTTCATTTGATAGAAATCTGAATTCTTCCTTCATTCCTTTCATTTGATAGAAATCTGAATTCTTCCTTCATTCCTTTCATTTTGTAGAAATCTGAATTCTTCATTCCTTTCATTTTGTAGAAATCTGAATTCTTCCTTCATTCCTTTCATTTGATACAAATCTGAATTCTTCTTTCCTTTCATTTTGTAGAAATCTGAATTCTTCCTTCTTTCCTTTCATTTGATAGAAATCTGAATTCTTCCTTCATTCCTTTCATTTGATAGAAATCTGAATTCTTCCTTCATTCCTTTCATTTTGTAGAAATCTGAATTCTTCCTTCCTTTCATTTTGTAGAAATCTGAATACTTCCTTCCTCTCATTTGATAGAAATCTGAATTCTTCATTCCTTTCATTTTGTAGAAATCTGAATTCTTCCTTCATTCCTTTCATTTGATACAAATCTGAATTCTTCCTTCTTTCCTTTCATTTGATAGAAATCTGAATTCTTCCTTCATTCCTTTCATTTTGTAGAAATCTGAATTCTTCCTTCCTTTCATTTTGTAGAAATCTGAATTCTTCCTTCCTTTCATTTGATAGAAATCTGAATTCTTCATTCCTTTCATTTTGTAGAAATCTGAATTCTTCTTTCCTTTCATTTTGTAGAAATCTGAATTCTTCCTTCCTTTCATTTTACAGAAATCTGAATTCTTCCTTCCTTTCATTTGATAGAAATCTGAATTCTTCCTTCATTCCTTTCATTTGATAGAAATCTGAATTCTTCCTTCATTCCTTTCATTTTGTAGAAATCTGAATTCTTCATTCCTTTCATTTTGTAGAAATCTGAATTCTTCCTTCATTCCTTTCATTTGATAGAAATCTGAATTCTTCCTTCATTCCTTTCATTTGATAGAAATCTGAATTCTTCCTTCATTCCTTTCATTTTGTAGAAATCTGAATTCTTCCTTCCTTTCATTTTGTAGAAATCTGAATCCTTCCTTCCTTTCATTTGATAGAAATCTGAATTCTTCATTCCTTTCATTTTGTAGAAATCTGAATTCTTCCTTCATTCCTTTCATTTGATACAAATCTGAATTCTTCCTTCTTTCCTTTCATTTGATAGAAATCTGAATTCTTCCTTCATTCCTTTCATTTTGTAGAAATCTGAATTCTTCCTTCCTTTCATTTGATAGAAATCTGAATTCTTCCTTCATTCCTTTCATTTGATAGAAATCTGAATTCTTCCTTCATTCCTTTCATTTTGTAGAAATCTGAATTCTTCATTCCTTTCATTTTGTAGAAATCTGAATTCTTCCTTCATTCCTTTCATTTGATAGAAATCTGAATTCTTCCTTCATTCCTTTCATTTTGTAGAAATCTGAATTCTTCCTTCATTCCTTTCATTTTGTAGAAATCTGAATTCTTCCTTCCTTTCATTTTGTAGAAATCTGAATTCTTCATTCCTTTCATTTGATAGAAATCTGAATTCTTCTTTCCTTTCATTTTGTAGAAATCTGAATTCTTCCTTCTTTCCTTTCATTTCATAGAAATCTGAATTCTTCCTTCATTCTTTTCATTTGATAGAAATCCGAATTCTTCCTTCATTCCTTTCATTTTGTAGAAATCTGAATTCTTCCTTCCTTTCATTTTACAGAAATCTGAATTCTTCCTTCTTTCCTTTCATTTGATAGAAATCTGAATTCTTCCTTCATTCCTTTCATTTGATAGAAATCTGAATTCTTCCTTCTTTCCTTTCATTTGATAGAAATCTGAATTCTTCCTTCATTCCTTTCATTTGGTAGAAATCTCAATTCTTCCTTCATTCCTTTCATTTTGTAGAAATCTGAATTCTTCCTTCCTTTCATTTTGTAGAAATCTGAATTCTTCCTTCCTTTCATTTGATAGAAATCTGAATTCTTCATTCCTTTCATTTTGTTGAAATCTGAATTCTTCTTTCCTTTCATTTTGTAGAAATCTGAATTCTTCCTTCATTCCTTTCATTTGATAGAAATCTGAATTCTTCCTTCATTCCTTTCATTTGATAGAAATCTGAATTCTTCCTTCATTCTTTTCATTTGATAGAAATCCGAATTCTTCCTTCATTCCTTTCATTTTGTAGAAATCTGAATTCTTCCTTCCTTTCATTTTACAGAAATCTGAATTCTTCCTTCCTTTCATTTGATAAAAATCTGAATTCTTCCTTCATTCCTTTCATTTGATAGAAATCTGAATTCTTCCTTCATTCCTTTCATTTTGTAGAAATCTGAATTCTTCATTCCTTTCATTTTGTAGAAATCTGAATTCTTCCTTCATTCCTTTCATTTGATACAAATCTGAATTCTTCTTTCCTTTCATTTTGTAGAAATCTGAATTCTTCCTTCTTTCCTTTCATTTGATAGAAATCTGAATTCTTCCTTCATTCTTTTCATTTGTTAGAAATCCGAATTCTTCCTTCATTCCTTTCATTTTGTAGAAATCTGAATTCTTCCTTCCTTTCATTTTACAGAAATCTGAATTCCTCCTTCCTTTCATTTGATAGAAATCTGAATTCTTCCTTCATTCCTTTCATTTGATAGAAATCTGAATTCTTCCTTCATTCCTTTCATTTTGCAGAAATCTGAATTCTTCCTTCTTTCCTTTCATTTGATAGAAATCTGAATTCTTCCTTCATTCCTTTCATTTGATAGAAATCTGAATTCTTCCTTCATTCCTTTCATTTTACAGAAATCTGAATTCTTCCTTCTTTCCTTTCATTTGATAGAAATCTGAATTCTTCCTTCATTCCTTTCATTTGATAGAAATCTGAATTCTTCCTTCATTTCTTTCATTTTGTAGAAATCTGAATTCTTCCTTCCTTTCATTTTGTAGAAATCTGAATCCTTCCTTCCTTTCATTTGATAGAAATCTGAATTCTTCATTCCTTTCATTTTGTAGAAATCTGAATTCTTCCTTCATTCCTTTCATTTGATACAAATCTGAATTCTTCCTTCTTTCCTTTCATTTGATAGAAATCTGAATTCTTCCTTCATTCCTTTCATTTTGTAGAAATCTGAATTCTTCCTTCCTTTCATTTTGTAGAAATCTGAATCCTTCCTTCCTTTCATTTGATAGAAATCTGAATTCTTCATTCCTTTCATTTTGTAGAAATCTGAATTCTTCCTTCATTCCTTTCATTTGATACAAATCTGAATTCTTCCTTCTTTCCTTTCATTTGATAGAAATCTGAATTCTTCCTTCATTCCTTTCATTTTGTAGAAATCTGAATTCTTCCTTCCTTTCATTTTGTAGAAATCTGAATTCTTCCTTCCTTTCATTTGATAGAAATCTGAATTCTTCATTCCTTTCATTTTGTAGAAATCTGAATTCTTCTTTCCTTTCATTTTGTAGAAATCTGAATTCTTCCTTCCTTTCATTTTACAGAAATCTGAATTCTTCCTTCCTTTCATTTGATAGAAATCTGAATTCTTCCTTCATTCCTTTCATTTGATAGAAATCTGAATTCTTCCTTCATTCCTTTCATTTTGTAGAAATCTGAATTCTTCATTCCTTTCATTTTGTAGAAATCTGAATTCTTCCTTCATTCCTTTCATTTGATACAAATCTGAATTCTTCTTTCCTTTCATTTTGTAGAAATCTGAATTCTTCCTTCTTTCCTTTCATTTGATAGAAATCTGAATTCTTCCTTCATTCTTTTCATTTGATAGAAATCCGAATTCTTCCTTCATTCCTTTCATTTTGTAGAAATCTGAATTCTTCCTTCCTTTCATTTTACAGAAATCTGAATTCTTCCTTCTTTCCTTTCATTTGATAGAAATCTGAATTCTTCCTTCATTCCTTTCATTTTGTAGAAATCTGAATTCTTCCTTCCTTTCATTTTGTAGAAATCTGAATTCTTCCTTCCTTTCATTTGATAGAAATCTGAATTCTTCATTCCTTTCATTTTATAGAAATCTGAATTCTTCCTTCATTCCTTTCATTTGATACAAATCTGAATTCTTCCTTCTTTCCTTCATTTGATAGAAATCTGAATTCTTCCTTCCTTCCCTCCTTTCATTTTTTTAAAAATATTATTTTCCATATAAATTTGAGTTTTTTCTTTCCTTTATATATATATATTTGGATCATCGTAGAAATCTGAATTCTTTCCATTTGTATAAATTGGGATTTTTTTCCCCTTTCGCATAAATACGAATAAATCTTTTCTTTCACATAAACTTGAATCAGTCCGTCCGTCCATCCATCGACCCATCCATCCATTTTATAAAAATCTAAATTATTTCTTTCCTCCATTTGTATAAATTTGAATTCTTCATATCGTTTATATAAATCCATATTCTTTCTTCCTTCGTTTCGTCTATATAAATTTGAAATTTTTAATTTATTTATAAAAATCTCAATTTCTTCTTTCGCTTGTATAAATCTGAATTCTCTCCTCTTTCCTTTCATTTATAGAAATCTGACTTATTTCTTCCTTCTATTTGCATAAAATTCTTTCTTTCGTTTATATAAATCCAAATTTTTCTTCCTTCGTTTCGTTTATATTTATTTGAATTCTTTCTTTCGTTTATATAAATCCGAATTTTTCCTTCCTTCGTTTCGTTTATATTTATTTGAATTCTTTCTTTCGTTTATATAAATTCGAATTTTTTCTTCCTTCGTTTCGTTTATATAAATCTGAATTCATTCTTTCGTTTACATAAATCCAAATTCTTCCTTCCTTCGTTTCCTTTATATAAATTTGAAAATTTTCTTTCATTTATATAAATCTCAATTTCTTTTTTCGTTTGTATAAATCTGAATTCTTTCTTCTTTCCTTTCATTTATAGAAATCTCATTTATTTCTTCCTTCCATTTGCATAAAATTGAATTCTTTCTTTCGTTTATATAAATCAAAATTCTTTCTTCCTTCGTTTCGTTTATATAAATTTTAAAATTTTCTTTCATTTATATAAATCTTAGTTTTTTTTAGTTTGTACAAATCTGAATTCTTTCTTCTCTTTTTTCATTTATAGAACTCTGACTTATTTCTTCCTTCCATTTGAATTCTTTCTTTCGATTGTATAAATCTGAATTCTTCCTTACATTGGTTTGTAAAGATTTGAATTATTTCCTTCGTATAAATCTCAACTCTTTCTTTCGTTTGTATAAATCTGAATCCTTTCTTCCCTATAAAACTGAAATTTTTCCTTCGCATCACATGACAATCTTTCATTTAACATTTAATTCATAACTATGTGTCCTCGTGTTCGGAAGACATAGTTGAAGAACGACTTTCAACATTTCCCCTTCTTTAAAGAGGAAGGGTTGGGTTGGGTTGTTTTACCTCTGAGCGGCACTTTTTTGCGCACCATGGGCTAAATGGCCAGGTCACATGGACCCCGTAGGCTCAGAGAAGGTTGGGGGAGGAGACCCACTGGAACAGCTGTTGGGAGACAGATGGTAGCCTCCCGTCAAGGCCATCCAGCGTGTTTTTTAACGTTGGGTTGTTTTACCTCTGAGCGGCACTTTTTTGCACACTATGGGCTAAATGGCGAGGTTATAAGGACCCCGAAGGCTCAGAGAATGTTGGGGGGATGGGGCCCACTGGAGCAACTGTTGGGAGACAGATGGTAGCCTCCCGTCAAGGCCATTCAGCGTGTTCTTTAACGTGCACAGGGTACGGCTCTCCCGCACACGGGGCCACGGCTTAACGTCCCATCCGACGGACGGCGGCTTTTCCAAGCCCATCGGTGTCCCCTACTGACCGAGGGCAGGGCGGGGAATTTTGCGGAGATAAATCTCAACGCTGACCCAGCTGGGACTCGAACCTGGGAACTACAGATTACGAGCCTGGCGCGCTACCGACTGAGCCACCCCCGCCCCTAAAGAGGAAGGAAACAAGGGACTCAATCTTTTTATTAGGGGTCATGAATGTTCGTTTGACACGTAACTGGATTCAACCGATTCAAGCGTTGAGAAGAAAAAGGTCCAACAATTGTTTTGACAAAAACACCAAAAGGAACTCCGTAAAACCGATAAAAAATAGCAAGATAAACAACCGAGAGCTGATTATTATTAATTAATATTGAAGAAAATTTGAATTAAATTAATAATAGTGAATTAATATTGAAGAAAAATGTAAAATTAATTAACGTAAGGCATAGGATTTAAATTTGGATTATGGAGTGACGAACATGGATTACCATAGAGGGAAGTTTTGTCCACACAACAATAGATTAAATTACCAGGTCACAATGGCCCCATAGGCTCTGAGG